>VYZQ01010577.1:13248-33786 GCA_013400655.1 Mystacornis crossleyi
AAAAAAAAAGAAATCTCATTTAAAATGTTAGGCAACCTAAGCATAGGCCCACTCCATCTCCCCTAGCTTTGTTATTGGTTATCCAAAGCCAAGCAAGCCTGTTACCTGGATTACTGACAATGGAATTACTCCTGGTATAAAGCTGCTTTGCAATCAAATTTAACTTCTGAGGTTTGTGGGGATTTTTAGCCACTGAACTACAGTTCACCTACTTTTTGCACAGCAAACAAACCTACCGTTCTCAGAATTTCAGTTTATCAAAGTTGTCCTGAAGTTGTCAAAGGGACAAAAAACCCAAAGAAACCACATAAGATATTCCCCCCAGCTCAGTGCAAGAGTATCAAAGCTCAGAGGATTTGTGTATCTTCCTGAGACCGCTCTGTTCCTCCCTTCTCTGAGCACGCTCACACCAACAGAGATAAGAGCCCAGATAAGACTCTCCTTTGCCCTGAAGACCCTCACCCTGCATATGAGCTGAGAAACGCTGTCTTGGGTAGTGTGCACTCAAAATATGGGCCTGGGAAAATGCAGGCTTGGTTACTAGAGCTGAAACATTTTTCCTGTTCAGAAAAAGCTCTGAGCTCACAAAAATGACACTGAAAGCCAGAGCAGGCTACGCAGATTTACATTTCATTGGCAATCCTGTGACATAACTTGAATATTGGCAAGGGACAAAGACAGGCAGGAGGAGAGAAGGATTCTAATTGGTGAATATTCCAAAGAAAGTTAAGTGAGATTAGCAGTAATTGACACCGTGCTCTCTAACTAGGTTGCTCTGCCTAAAAGACACTCAAGGCAGGTAAGGACATTTGGATAAGTAGTGAAATACTCACACCCTGCATCTGCAGAACCTATACACAGCCAAGCCACAGGCACGCCAGGATTTTGATGCAGTTGCCTTTAGAGCAACTGCTCTCCCATAAACACCCTTTTCCCCCAGCACGATACCCGCAGGTGACTAAACTGTTTTCATGCATTTCCAATTGCAGCCGATTTTCTTCTGATTCTGCTGTAATTGGCTCATTTGCTTTCAGAAATGCTTTCAGACCTGACTTCAGGTTCAGTGACTTTTTAAGTAGCGTTGCCAGAGTGGAGGAAGAGAGCCATTAATGTCACCAGGTGTGCTCTGCAGCCCCTCCGCTTACAGAAGTGAATCACTGTGACCTATAAACAACAGACACTCATTGAAATCTCTCTGGATAGGAGAAAGAGAATTTTAGTTACAGACTCTGCAATATGCAAAGTAGACCCGAGTGAACTGCTCATAGAGAATAATCTTTGTGGCAAATTCTCCCTTTTTCCTAGTTATGAATAGGCTTTGGCTTTCATGAATTCACTTGTGATTTAGAGGAGTTTGACCTTTTGAGATGTAAAGGTAAATTAGCAAACCATTGCCATTCCAGTCAGGATCCAGTCTCACAGATCGCAGCCATCTACTTGGTTCTTTAACCAAGGGGGATGGTCCTGCTGCCTGACTGGTTCCGTGTGTGTTTGTAATTAAAAAAGAACACTGAAGGACGGATTAAAGACTTTTCCGAAATTACTGAAATTCAACTACTAGAAGAGACTGAGCTCATTCTAATACACACCAGAGCCAGTTTTTAAGTGAATGTAGAGGGTGCACAATCTCCTGTATTCAGGGGACTGCCAATCTCCCCAGGTGGGAGCACCTGCCTTACCGAATTCCGGCTTTGGGCGGTGTGCTACCTGTCTCACCTGGAGGATATTTAGCAACTTGGGTGTGAGGCTCAAGCCTGCTCGGGCTGCTGGTAAAACACACTCCATATCCTCTCACCCTTCATTTCAGTACAAACAGGAAACCCACTAGAGCTAAGTTTGGGACCAAGTCTTCTTAATTGTGTCTTGTGCTTTCTTTTCACCAGCTTCTCAATCTCTTATCAAACATGGAGCAGAATATAAAAAAGTAAAGATGTTTCTGGGATTTGCTGGAAAAAGAGTTGGGGGAAAAAAAAAACCCAAAAAACTTCCCAACAAAAAGAATTGTAAAAGCCCTGTGCTTTTCAAACTAATATAAGAAGTAATTTCATTTGAACAGTACGTTTCAGTGTTCTTCACTTGCACTAGCTCTGGTTCTGAGACAAGGCCAATGATTCCTGTTTCTCAAAGCTTTTACTGTGAGTGAAAAATGAACACAAGCTACCAGGAGCAGAGCCCCCTCCAAGAGGCAGAGTGACAGCAGCTGAACCTCTGCCCCTTGAGCTTTAGCACAAACACAGGAAGTCAAGGTTTGGCCCTTCTCTCCCACACAGCCTCATGTGACAGAGGCTGCACATGAAATCATCCTGCAGGACTTGTCCTGATCTACCTGGGCTGAGCCCGGGCTCAGCTATTCAAGAGAAATCCCACTGTGATGTAATTCTTCCCTTGCACAGTCCGTGTTCTCTTTGGTTGCCTAATCTCAAGCCATCCCCTGCTCACCGTGTGTTTTGTTAAAAGTCAGCCATGAGACCGTATCTGCAACAGCTCCAGTGGGCAAGATTATTGCCCCATGCCCTTTGTTGCTTCAGAGCACTCATTTCGCAATAATTTCCACAAATGGGTGTACATGTAAGGTCTATAGCATTTTCTATTGATCAGTTTATGAGATTTTGATGTATTTGTGTACAGAGAAATTAGTTGTCATCTATTCAAGCTCACGATCTCTACGTGACTGTCTTCTTCCAGGGTTTTTGCCTCCAGTTACACTGCACTGACAGTAGGTATATTTTCCACAGGTAGGTGTAATTTATTCCTGAATATTCACTGATCGTCAGTCAAAACATAGATCTGAAAATGAAACTTTGTCTGAGAAGAAAGGTTAAGATGGAAAAAGAAAAAGAGAATCAATTACTGTCCCCACAGACAGTTTTAGCTAGGGGAACACTTGAGGCTGTACACTCCATTCTGTAGGGTCATTTCATAAATTACCATCAGATTTAAAGTAAAGGTCATTAAACCCTCTGAACAATGCTAAACACTTAACTGCCCAGTGGACAGTGGACACATAAGCTATACATCCAAAAGCATAATAATCTTACACAAAAAGTAGACTAATAAAATAAAATAGCTTCAGGGGCATGTAAAGTAAAAACTGATCTTGTGCAAGAACTTTGACTGCCCATTTAGAATACAAAATTCTCACCCTGTCAAGGCTTACGGTTTTGTTTGGAAAGGCCATTCCTATTCCTTGATGTGAACCAGCCTGGGAAATCATTAAAGGCAGGGGTAACAATACTGTTAGGTTCTGTCAGATGCAGCACAGCCTCTGTGAAATGGTTCTCTCTGAGTGAGCAGAGGTAAATAACAGTAATTGCTTTGTTAGACTGCATGCCAGAAATAAAGCCTTTCATACTTATGCAGAGTAAAAGTCCAAACCACGGCAGGAAGACTCAATTTCAGCAAAGAGCCTGTAATGAAATAATGCTGCTGGTTGTGCTAGCCAGAAGCTTACTGGGGCCTTTGAAATGGTAATGTCCTTTACTGTATAGCGGAAACCTGCTAAATGAAGAATCTTGTCGCACAGAAATTGATATTCTTTGAACAGATCCATCTATTTTCCATAACAGCTCTATTTTCCAGTTAGTTCCACTGCGTCCCTTCAGCCTCCCCGGCTCCTCTTCTGAAGGCTTCCCACAAGGTAACCAATGTTTGCTAATCCTATTTGGGCTTGACAAGACACTGAGTCACAGGGAAACTCTTCCTTTGCCCATCAGGCACGTGTGTTTTCAACATCTCACTCAAACATCAGGTTCCTGCACATGCAAAGAAAGTCTGAGTCATTTGTGTAGCTATGGCAATAAGGTCACCTGGGTCGTGTTCTCCTTGCCATGCTCTGCCTCTCCGAGCAGCTCTTTCCTTCCAGATTTAATAGCGCGCGTTTGCAAGGTCAGTCCATGGTTAAATCTTCTAAGAGATATTGTTTTTCCATCACCAATTAATTTCTGAAAGAAACTAGGCCACCATTAGGCAGTAACGATTTTTTGGGCATTAAATTGGGCAGCATCCTAGACAATAAAATTTATAACCCCTTACCTATGCACCCTATGACACATTACACTGCTTAATGCAACAGACAATCTTTCTACTCTAATAAACAGCTTAGCTCTTAAAATACCAATAATATCTCATGTAACTCTAAGCACCCATGCTTTCTATTTTTCTGTGCATTCCGCCACATTCCTGCTCCTAATTAAAAGAAATAAAAATTGAAATATTGCATGAAGCAAAAAGTGGAATATAAGGTTAAGTGGCTCCAAAGCATGTTTAGGTTCTGCCACAATGACCTGGCAGGGTAAGTGGTGTTCGGTTGGCTTTAGCAAAGGGGTCAGAAGTAGAAAGCTTTGGAATACAGTCCCAGAGTCAGAGTCCGCTTTTCAACGTCTGAAAAACTCCATGAGTTTCCATGGTCTTTATTTAAAACGGGCTAAGGGTGATGGGGATGTTTGCATATGAGGATCTAAAAACCAAGTAAGTCAGTGGGGTTGCTTATGTGGTGCTACAGTCCTAATCATTATCAGGAATAAAAGCAAAGGCCTCCCAACTCAGGCTTGTTCCATCAGGCCTTCAAACATATTGTTCTGTTTCATAATCCCCTCTCTTCCATTTACTTTTCCAGAGGAAATTATGCTAAGGAGGTCAAAGCATGCTGCAGAGAACATCTGCGTTCACTCATTCTGAGGCCAAGCTGGAATGCAGATTGCGTTGCATTTACACAACATGAACTTTTGTTACATCTAAACCAAAGAGAGACCACAACCAACGTGGGGTCCCAAGTCTGCACACTTTGTACACCCAGAACTCTCTGGTCCTGAGGTTCATACTGCGTGGTTCTGCCGCGGGCTGCAAGAGGGAAACTTCGTACCCAGAGTATTACTGGCAGAAGAAAAACCTATAAATATCAGACTCATCTGCAAGGAAAAACACTCTCTTTTCTCTCCTCTCCGCTTGAATGAAAGATGTGGAGGCTTCATTTCAAGAAGCTAACTGCACTCAGAAAAGATTTAATGAAACATCTGCCAGTAAGCCCCTGATAGTGACATTAATCAAAGAGACACTTTAGAGAGAGGACTATAGGCCCGTACGCCTATTTGCTCTCGGTTATGAATCTGTTTACTCTGAGAAGGACAACCAGTGGGGATACAGAGTGGTAGCATGAGATCTCACGTTCAACTCATAAAATGCAGATAAACATATGAAGAACATGATCAAAGCATGCTGGCACTTTTTTCTACCATCTTCCTCTAAAAAATCCAGCACTTTGCAGCTCTCTGCCTGAGACAAAAACAAAAACCTCATGAATAGTATTAGTAGGCTGTAGCGAGCAAAAGGCTCTGGCTCTCAGACAGCTACAATGTCTTCATCAGAGTGAGAGAGACAAATGCGACAGGCGAGCACTGGTAACACGGAATCTCAGAAGTGTTCCAGCTCAAGTCCTGACCAACAGCCTATTCCACTGACTCCCTTTCGCTATCCAGAACGTTCCCTTCTGTTATTTCTGTCTGTTCCCAATCTTGTGATGTGATTAGAGTAGATGATTACGCTTACATAATAGTATCAAATTAATTTGCAGCTGAGCACAACAGCAGAGGAAATTGTTTCGAGTTCTGAAATCTCCCCCTCCTCAGTTTATTTCAGTGACATCAGGGGATTAAAGCAAAATGGGTCAGTAGAACACTGCTGGGAAAACAACCAAAACATCAGTCCTGACCTTGTAAACGAGAGTGAGAAAGACTGCAAACAAAGCAAGAGGCTTAGAGCGTGTTCTGTGGAAAGAGCCATCAAGGTGAATCAGCTTCCTAATCGCCTATCACCGTCCGAAAGCTGACAGAGGATGGCAGGTAAGGCCACACCGCACAGTCTTTCAGAAGAAACAGGCATTTTGGGAATACTTATCCAAAATCCCGGAGCACAGACTCAACCGGAGTTTAACTTTCTGTTAGAAGACAGCTTTACAAGGACAGCAATAAAATTGTAAGTTGCTGCTGCTTTAAACCAAGGCGGGGCATTCCGTACCCCCAGCTCTGCTCAGTCCAAGAGGCCTGACCCGTCCCACTCTCTGCATTCACCAGCTCTGCACAGCTCCCCTCTCACTTTCTGCACAAACAATTTCCTGCTGCGGGGATGCTCAGATGGCAATCATCTTAGAGGGCTGTATCCGTGTAATTTTTTAGCACTCCAGAAAGTCTTCGGAGAGTGTATAAAATTGGTGTCTAACTAGCAGATTTATACTGACTGTTAATAGTTTAATTAATTTAATTAATACGGACTTGGTGCAGGAAAGCAACCATTAACCAGGTTCACCTCCCCACGCGGCTGGGCCAGCTGGTTTGTGATCGCTGCTAACGTTTTATGTACAAGGCACCCACAAAATATTTACCTTTCCTTTGGAAGATGTTTCTCCAATAGCTACTCCTTAAAGCTGGCTGGATAAATACCGTTTGGACCTGGGTCCAACTTCTCAGAAATAGGCAAATAACTTCTTTTGCTAGCTGTTGGTCTTTTCATCCTTCCAATGCAGACACCTATTTTCCATCATAAATCTTTTAATGGAGTTAAATTAACATAACTTCTGGTTTAATGACAGCTTCACTTTTTACACTCGACGTGCCACAGCAGCATATTTTGTGTTTTGCCAGCTCCACAAGCTGAGCTAAGCACAATAACTGGGAGTGGTGTGCATTTGCATGCCACTGTTGCAGGCTGTACCAAAACAATGGCACTCCTGCACCTGGAGAAAAGCAGCGTTTTAAAAAGACATCTAGGCTCTCAAACATTCAGATTTTATCATGATACCATTAGTTATTTAAGTTTTCTTGTATTCTGTTAACAACTCAATTGCACATTTACGCTTCGTATTAGATGAACAATGTTAAAATTGTAGATTTCCATTGTTACTGAACTCAGCATCCTCCAAAAAGGGCACTGTCACACATCCATTCAGCTCTCAAAATAATTCTGCATGACTGGAAGTTTTCTGCTATGGCACCTACTTACTATATTTGATCAAGTGTTCAGTGTCACAATATGTTGATGCATTTAGTCTCTTTCTTCACCACAGCAAAAAGACAGGCTTTTTCTTGTTTCTAGAGCATGCGAAATGACAGCAACTCTCCATATAAAAATTTCATCAGTGATCGTGGTGAAAAATGATGAAGATCACACAAAGGCAAGTACTCTGCAGTTCTTCCTGAAGTGTCACAAACACAGCATAAGGTAGTCATGCTGGAAGCATAACCTAAACCCACTTTTCCTGTTCCTTCCTGTTTGTTGTTCTCTATCAACATTCTAATGCTTTGATGAAATGCAAGTATGAATACACAGACACGCTGTAATTTGTTGTGCTTTTCCTTTCCCCATGTCTGTAATTTCTACATAACTTAGAAAACTTATATTAATCTAATTTACACATAATAAGA
This sequence comes from Mystacornis crossleyi, assembly GCA_013400655.1. NCBI lineage: Eukaryota > Metazoa > Chordata > Aves > Passeriformes > Timaliidae > Mystacornis > Mystacornis crossleyi. Next base: position 20,664 of record VYZQ01010577.1, read on the forward strand.
AACACATAACTTTGTTCCTTTGACCATATAATCATGAAACTTGCTCGTCGTGTTACTGGATTACAGCCGTGTAACCTGTGGTCACCTTTTTTGATGTTCAGTCTGCTCACGGATATTTATATTGCACACGTTCAGAAGAAAGCATTAAATATTAAAAACTTTACATATCCTTGTGCTGACACTCTCAACACCACACATACAATTCTACACTGCTCTCTCTGAGATACAACAGCACAAAGCATAATGTGCAAAAGGAAAACCAAACCAGGAATCATACTTTATGTTTCCTCCATTCTGGCTTTGTGGTATTCTTCTGGCTTTAACATTGCCCTAAGGACATTTCTCCATATAAAATGAAACGGACTTTCATGGGGGCAGAGTGGAGAAGGAATTGTAGTGTTTGTTAATTGTCTAAATCAATGAAGCTTCCAATGTTGTCAATGAAGGATTTACATCTGAAACACAGCCAAGATGCTTCCTAGACTGACCCATCACCAAGGTTTTCTTAACAGAATGTGTTATTTCTTTCATGCTTGTACTGTTGGATAGTGCCAAATGATTAATAACTCAGAAGGACAGACACTTAAAATGCCATAAATCCACTCTCTGCCTCTGCTTAGCCACCCTATAATCGAAGTACCAAAACCAGCTAGACAGGCAGGAGAATCCCTTACAAAATTATTACATTTATTGATACCTAACAATTTGATCTGCAGAACTTAGGAATTCCTCCAGCCTCACCTTCAGTAGTGCACCGGATTCCCCCCATATGCTGATGAAACCTTTCACTTTTTCAGCACCAGGAAACGCTGCCCTGCTGCCTCCTTCAGACCCTCACACACCAGCACCAGTGCTGCCTGAAAGAGCCCTTGCTCCAGCTCTGCTTTAACATCAAGCCTGATGCCAGCAGTGAACTCAATACTACCAAAGGCAATTCCTCTTCCCCCCCAAATGCGGAGCAGTTGCTGCTCCCATGGATTTGCCGTGAACACTCCCAGCAACATCAAATCTCACTCAGGTTCCCTGACTACACTTAATAACCGTCAAATACGAAACCAAATAAATGGAAACCCAGGCTCCAACTTCTGTGGCAGGCTGGGCTGAAAAGAGCAGCACCAATTCTGGCTTGTGACTTTTGTGTGGAGAGAAGACTGTGGGCAGTGGCAGTATCTTGAATAGTTCTGGTTAAACTGCTGCAGCTAGTCTGCCAGAGCTCTCAGTTCAAAAACTTTCCTGGACCAAATATTCAAACTGGAGGCTCACAGTGTTGGCTACTAACGCAATCAAGCCATAAGAAGCCTTCATATCTCATTTGTCTGTATGTAAAGCCAGAATATACAGTCTAATCTATGACAACAGCCATGAAATCTATGACAAACAGCTGCTGAAGATAAAAGCAGGAAATCAGGCAGAAAGGAAGTTTTGGATGGCTATCTCTATTGCTTTATCATGGACTGAAGAGTTAATTGTAGTAGCTGTTAGGGCAATTTTAAAATAGACAAGGATCTACCACTCCAGAGCACTTCTGTCGAACCCTTTAAACCTTCCTATTGTTTCAAACCACAAAGGGAAGCAGACATCAGTGCCTCCCTTTTAAAAAAAATTTTTTTTTTTTGGTCGAGCAGAGGGGAGGTGGAGGAAGAGGCAGGAATAGATTCTATTGCAGAAATGTCTCGAGGGTCATACGGATGGTTGAGGTGAAGCAAAATGCCAGAGATTTCATCCAGGTGCTCTGAGCAATGTTTTCCTCAGGTTTGCACTCAGAACCAACTTTCCACAGGCACTCCAGCTGGCATCTCCTGATCAAGTCCTTAGCAGGAACCTCAGCAACAGCGTGTTTACCCTGTCTGATGTATAAGCAGCAGACAATGCTGAGTTGTAGCTCTACTCATTTTGAATTTTTGCCGAGGAGAAACTCCAGCCTCAGAGTCCTGTGTACTTAAGATGGATGATAGTACTTTGAGGTGACAGCTGAGGGCACTGTGCTGTAACATGCAATTTATGTCCCTAATGTGTTCTTAAGCCACTAGAAGCTAATCATAAAGAAGGAGAAACCGTGAAACACATACAAGGACTTGCACCATTTGAAAATATTTCCCCAAGTATCACGGAGAGCACCCAAAGTAAAATGAGATTGGCATAACCTGGACACTTCACTGACAGGCAGACCTTTCATAAACCAACTATTTACACGCCTGAGTCTTCATACCACTCAAACTTCTTGACCACAGTAGGGCCAGGGATTTTGCACAATAAAAAATATCCAAAAAGAGGGTATTATTTTATTAGACTTGTGATTTTAGGACTGTTTTTAATAGAAACAAAGCAGAATTACATTACAAACCAGCTGATCAGCATCTTGTCCGTTCGTGGGATGTGCTCTCACACACTGAGACACCCAAGACAAATCCCTATTGACTTCCACGGGGGTTTGCCTGAGCAGACAAACAACAGGGCTCCTTTAAAGTGTACGTGTACTCACCCGTGCAAGGAACCATATACTTATTTCCTCAGACAGCAGGAGCCAAATGAATCTAATGAATGTCATTTTATCTGATGCTGCTGCTGTTTATAATAATAAACCTACTTCATTCCTCAGTCTCTTCAGTTTCTGTGGAGGTTGACCCAAGATTAGGTCTCCAAGAAAGAAAACATTAAAGTGTTAGAAAACACGGCTATTTCTTGCCTCTCTGCTAGACACTGTCTAATGAGTTCAGCAAATTATATTCAAGATGCTGTTTTGCTGATTAGAAGTGTCACTACCTGATCTTTGAAGCCACAGCCATGCCCCTATGTCCGTATGTGCAGACATTTTATTAAGTTGTGGTCTCTGCTTCTGGTGTTTTAAGTGTTCAAACCTTCAACGAATCCAAGAATGCTTTAAAAAATACACTCTGTAACAAATAATCCATGCTCACAGAGGAGACAGCAGCCATTTTGAGGTCTGTCATTTTGAGCAAAAGCAGAGTTTTATAAGAGTTGCTGGACTGCAGAATCTGAAAAACAGTTCTCGCCTGGATTTACCCATTTTTTTCAACCTATGCATGTAACACTGGACAACTAACCTAGAAATCCAAAAATCCTAGTACCAACCACAGAAGATTGATGACACAGATTCAGAAATATCTGTGGAAGCATGGAGAGACAAAAGTGAAAGGTAATCTTCTATGGCAAAGTCCGATACAGTCTTTCCTTCAAAGATCAAATGCAGTACTTTTTCCTACAGAAACAGATAAATCCAGAAACTAGAAAAATCAGACAGAAAACTAGTGCTGGCTTCCCATGCAAAGGAGTGAGGCCTTTTTTAAAGTAGCCATAAGACTTCCTGTCAACTAATGCCACAGATGTTTCACGAGGACCAACAGAATACAGAGTTTATTCCTGCTCATGAACCCACAGAAGCACTTTTTTCTCCTCTTGTTTTTTTTGCTGTAGCTCAACAGAATTCCAGGGTTACCCTACTCATGTCCACAGCTCCTTGGAGTTTAACATACCAGCCTGAATATTCAAACTGAAGTTGTGGCTATGAGATTTTCACTCAGCTGCTTGTCTGATTTGGAGAGATGGAAAGAAGAAACTGCAGGAATCAACCTCTGTTCTTACCTGACTGCCATGTAAAACTTAACCCTTACGAGTTCAATGTAAGATGCAATTCAGAATAGGAAGGAAAGAGAAATACTCTGAGAATCTCATGAAAACAGAGATCATGCTCGGGTTCTTCTCGCACCTCGTGTTCGACAAATACGGCAGCATCACACGTGGAACCGCTGGAACTGGACTGCAGAACTCAGACCCATCCCAGTTTTATTAAGGAAATAAAGCAATTAACTGTGAACAGGCAATGAAAACAAAGAGACATTCAGAAAAATTCCTCCATGTCCCACACTGTTGCCAATGCCTCTTGAGCAGCAGCAGCGCTGTTGGGGTAACGCTACAGCAGCAGCAATCTCCGTGTTAGCAGCGACTTGGCCCTTCCAGCCAGGCTGAGTCACTCCCTCTCATCAGACAGAAAGGACTTTACACCCTGGAACATCAGAGCCCTCATCTCCACCCGTGTTTCCTTCCTCTTAAGCCTATTTTTTGCTTCCTACCTGCTTGTGCTGGTGGTTCTGCTCTCCCAGCAGGCTCCAAGCGGCGCTCCCAGTGTGACTGGCACGTTATTAACGGAGAGGTGGCTGGTGTCTCTCATTACGCTTCCACTGAGTGAAAGCACCTCAGAACTAATTTAGCTTTCACTCACAGGGGAAGACACAGTGCTCCACCAAGAAGTTCGCTGTTCTGCTGCCTTTAGCAATGAATTCCTCTTCTTTTTTTGTTTTAACATTAATAAGGTGAGAGAATAGAGTATTTCCAAAAGAAATTAAGAAATGCAGGAGATAGATGCAAGTGCAGAGGCTCCCTGTGAGTAACCACCGGGCCCAAGTCAGAGAGATGGCACGAGCACTGAACAGATGTACAGGGTGGAGAAGAGCTCCACAGGCAAACAAGCAGTAATAAAGCCTGTGCCTAGTGCACAGAGTTAGCAGGTCTCTCAACCATTTAAACTTTCTTCCCTGTTTGTGAGAGTTCTCTGTGGCAACAAATGCAAAACTCCTGTGAAATTAAGGACTATGGAAATAATTTTGCTCCCCAGGCTGAGAAGGTCAAACAGATTCAGAAAGTACTCCATATCCATCACTGTAAGAATAGAAACCTAATTAGAGACCAGACTTTGTCGTCTAAAAGAGATCAAATTCACTTAAAGCTATCATCTGAAACATATTTTTAAAAGACTTTCCCTTGATTATTAATTCATTTACTTGCACTCCTCACAGGTTCACTCAAATGAACCTCCTCTTGACTGCCAATCACACTGGATTTGTGAGCATCACTGTTTGTTGTGCTTTCTCCTTTTCCTACTTCTATGATGTCTCCTATTTTTCCATTTCGGTGCTCCTTAAGACAGGATATTTTACATTTTGTATTCTTATACATAACTTTAACAGTGTGCATTACATGCTTATGGTTTTGTGTTTTACTGATGGAGTAGCAGCACTACAGTGAACTACCAGAACCCCAAGAGAACAGATTGTACTGTCCCCATGGGATCAGGAGGTTACACGCAAAAATACCACAGGGCCTCCTCTGCCACGGAATCAAAGCCATCAAGAAAAGGGATTGAGAAAGATTTCTCTTGCCACATGCATTTAAAAGATTTTCCACCTAGATGTCAATTAAACATAGTGGATGTGTCAGGTAATCATTGCATAGATGGATTTGGATCAATATCAAGGACCAAGACAACCAAAGCCTTACATATAAGGAAAACCTTACTGATTTTAATGGGTATTTTCTTATTCTTTCATATTTGAATAAATGTAATGCCCAGGAAAGAGTAAAAAAAGAAGAATAATTACACTGGGCTGGAATGCTTTAAACTTACTGTGCCACTGCTGCAACAAAAGGGGTGAATGTTTCTTTAATTGGCAAGTATAGAATGAGGATAAAATTGAGTGTACTTTATCTTTCACTTTACCCTCATTGGAACAACTGCTAGACTAAGTTTGTAAGCCCAATATTTTGGAGTGATATTTTGGTTAGTGTTTATCTTAGACTCATACACTCCCAACTTACTCTGTATTAAAAACTGAAGATAAAAATCAAACAGAATTAGATCACTATTCCTCAGGCTAGTGATAGATGCTGGGTAGGGAATCTGAGTTTAAAATTTTTTCTACTCCAAAATTATCTGCATCCAGAAAATTAATCAAACTTCCTAAAAAAAAAAGGAAAGAGATAAAAAGTTGGAGAGGAGTTACACAACCCGAATTTTTTTGCATATAAAACATATTGTTGTAGCTTTTTGCTTGTTATTACCTATGAAAGTATCAATTCCTCTTTCCATTATGCAGTTTTTGCTGGAGAGCATTACTTTGGAGACTTTGTCCACGCTATTTATCTGTGACACTAAAATTCAACATTTGATTCTAAGTTACCCAGCTTTGGCTTGCCCAGCTCTGTGTCTGTAGATGTTTGTGCAGACACATAAACAAACCCCAAACCACAGCTGCTGGAACCTGGAGTGCAAGCTACACCGAGATGTCTCACTATCATTCCAAAAGGCTTCCCACTGCCAGGCTGGATGCCCAGGTGGGAAGGCTGCCGTGAAACACGTGGGCGATGCTGCTGACTGGCGTTCAGAAGATGAGGAGCGTTTGAAGGCATCAAAGATTCCTGGGTGGATGTGGGTACGTTAATCCCTGCCTTTGTGAGATCTAGACTTGAATATTGTAACGTGTTTAACAGATTGCAAGACTCATCTCCTCGCAGACTGAACCCCATTCAGAAATGTCAGTGCTCCCACCAGGCTGCTGACTGATTTAAGGTATTCTAAACTTAACATAATGCTTGCTGAGAGATTACATTGTTTGAAGGCTGAGTTTGCATCTTGCTTTCAGATTGTTGTCTCCACTCCTCCACTATTGGCAGAACTAGAAGTTCTAAACGTCCCCAAGATAGAAATCCTGTAATGAAGAAAGGGTAGTGCTTTGGTGCAGTACCTCACCTTTAAAGCTTCCTGAAAACGGAGTTAATTTATGTTTGCTTTAATAAGAAGTAATAATCTATTGTTAAAAATCCATACCCCCACCCTGCTGTGGGCAGAAGAAAGATGCTGGAATAGTTGTTTTGTTTGTGGTGAAATACAGAGTAGGAAAGCTCAGATGTGACAGTGAAGAAAGACACCAAGCACCAGCCTTCAGTAACAGCTTTTCAGAGCAGTAGGTAGAGTTGTCATTACTCTGTTCCACTTCACGGTTTCAGCTTCATTCTTCATTATGGCACTCCAACAAGTAGCATAAAGGTAAATACGTGTTTATCCACCTCACAGAGCCAGCTGCTTTCCGTTCCTGGGAGAAGACATGAGTTCACTGAGGAGCGGAGTGCATGGAGAACAGCCACAAACCCCCTGAACTTTGCTTCACTGTGAATGATGAGCAGTTCCCTGTTCCTGTGGTGGGCTGCGTAGTTTTACCTTTATGAAACAAAAGGACTCCTGAAACAATGGGTTCAAATCTCAGCTAATGTGTAGAAATGAGGTCCGGACAGCCAGTGCTTACACAGTGTATTCAGTGCTGTGCCAGCTCACCACACGGCCTCCCACAGCACTGAGGAGGGTCACCCTGAAGATTATTTATATTTAATCGCCCAAATAAACTCAAACCCGAAGCACAGTGTAATTTCAGTATGCATGCCAAGTTAATTTTAGTTATTTTTTTTAGCATGGCTAAGTGTTGTAATGGGTAATGATAAGACTGAGCACCGACCTTTGCTGAAAAAGAACATCTCACTTCTTGAGGACCTGCAGGCCTCGCTGCTGCCACCCACGCAGAAAGAAGGAGGGACAATGTGTAAACAGTTTGTAGCACCGGCCTGCACCGCTCTGGGCTCATCTGGAAGTCGCTAACAAACATACCCAGATTCTGTGTATATTTTCATATCTTCTTCAGGACCTGTAGAGCAGCACTCACAAAGATCAGGCACTGCTTTCTTTATTTGAGAATGACTTCTGGCTCTTCTTTAAATCCCTTCTGGCCCTTACATACAGTCAGCATAAGAATTTTCCACTGATAGGACTTGCCAAACTTCCCCTACATCTATTTCCATTTCTCTTCATTTTTCTTGCTCCTTTCATTTTTTTTCCTCTGCATGCTGACTCCCTAGTTCCTCTTCTACTAAATTATGCTCTATTATTTCCACAGCCTGAAGAACTCACAGCTGAAGCATTATTTCTAACCTTATTTTGTATTCCTAGCACGTCCTATAATCTGTTTTGAGTGTTATTTGCAGCCAAGATGCTGACACAGCATCAATTTTGTTTTCATGGTTTGACTGGGTAAAAGTGTGCCTTACTACAGGCACTGGGTTAAAAACAGCCAGCTCCCTAACACCAACACAAACACATTTAGAATGAGCCTTATTTTTTCAGGTGGCAGCTGGAAAGCCTCAGTCCATCTTGGAAAAAAAAAAGGGGAAAAATGATAAACCGAAATGGTATTTTTGTTGCATAATCTTTTTATTCCTTTCCCCGTTTTAGTATGCCATTTTTTTTCCCAGAGAATAAGCATTCATACCTGACCCACATCAAAAGTAACTGTTCAGCATGAGAGGGTCCCCAGAAGCTTTTCTAACCTGGGAAAAAAAAAAATCTTCTTTCTTTTTCTTAGAAATTACTGGTACCTAAATGGAGTCATTTATACTATAGTTCCTTGTTGTATGTGCTTAAACACCCAAGGTACTCCCACTTATTTTTCCGCTTTTTATGTGAAACTATGATTTTTGAATACACATAAATCTAAAATCCCGTATCCAAGCCTTTCTGAAGTTTTAGGGGAAGTCTGATACATGAGCCACAGCCCCATTTCATTAAAAAAGACCCTTTAACAGCCAAAGCAACCTCTTTAGCACTTCGAAGAAAGCCAGTAAGACCAGTGAAATTACCTTCTGATAGCCTATACTACCCATTTATTATTAAAGTCTAAGAAGTTATTAAGAAAGCCTTAGTGAGTCAGTAATAAAAAATATTGCAAAATCATCATGCTTATTTATTTGTTGTATAGATTGCAAATATAAAGTCACTGCCAATCATGCAAATTCAAGGCATTAGAAAGAGTCATGAAGAAAGCTCTTCTACTACAGCTTGTAAATAAGCACCATGTAAACGGGCAGTAACAATTTAATTAAGAGAAAAGAAGCACAATTACAGAGGAGTCAAATGCCTGAATAACTATAGGGTTTAACACCCAGCAATACAGGCTGTGTCCAAAGATGTATCACTTTCAAAACCATTAACTAATAATGGTACTGGAAAGCCAAGCTTGCCTCTGAAGAATGAGATAACTGTGGGATGCACACTGTCACCACCTCAAAAAAAAGTCTTTTTCTCTCTCTCTTTTCTCTTTTTCTCCCTTCTTTTTAAACCAGAGAGAAGGTTACATGAATACTGAGGAAGACTCCAGTTACGGTGTTTGGCTCCCTGACTTTCAGCCTGGCCTTGTGGAAGGGAGGTCACTAAAGTGCCACGGGTCTCCTCAGAGGGACTGAGCTGTTCTGCACGCGGGACAAACACGCTGCGGAACTCAGGACAAGTCACTCAGCAGGGCTGCTTGGGGAGGAGGCTGGTCAGTGAGTTCCAAACCTAAGACACGCAACCTGTTCTCGTTCTGGCCATTACCCTGCTGTTCGAGGCACAAGCTGTGCGTATTGAAGGTGCTGCCTTTTATCAGCTCCTGGATTCATGGGATGATATCATTTTCTCAAGAGGCAAAAATCGAAGCGTCCCCATCAATTCATCACCGAGACCCACGTGCAAGGCTTTTGCTACCTTCACTGTTTAAGCTGAAGAACCTGCTACAAAGAATTTCCTTAGCTGGAAACTCCCAGGCCTCAGATGCATTCGAATTCCACCTCATCCAACAGCCTGGATGGGCTCTGTGGAGTTCCCTTGCCCAGCTCAGAGCCTGCTGACCCCACCAGGCTTTAGCCCAGCAGCCAGTGGTGACACGGGCTGCACGTGGACACAGAGCTGCCAGAACAGGCTGGCTTTCAGCCCTGTCAGGGAACAGCCATCGCCCACAGCTGCACACTCAGCCTCCCCCAAACACCAGCGCCCGGCCAAGGGAGCTGCATCCCAACAGCGCCTTAGCTCCGTGCTTACCTGCCCGGAGAGACACCGGCATCCCACCCCACCAGTGTGGGCCATTCCTAACCTGCAGCAGCCAACCTGGGCCTCCCCCAGCAGCACAGAGAGGTGCAGGGACCTCAGGAGTCAGTCTGACCGTGCGATACCTGAGGGTCAATCCTGGCATGCAGCGAGCATGGTCACGAGCATGCACGAGATAGTCACCCTTAGTGACTCCTCCTTACATAACGGGGGGCGGAGGAGGAATAATCCAGAAAACTTGGGAAAACCAGTATATAAAAGAGTCTTCCCGAATGACATCTCTCACAGATTTCAGGCTCCCAACTTCACGCTGGGGAAGGGCTACGTTTCGGCAGTACAAATAACAGTTATAATCTTGGCATCTTGGTTTGATACAAAATTTTATTTATTTTCCTTTTTTTCATAGCAGAGTGATTTTTTTTTTTCCCCAAACTTCTTCAATACTAACTTCTATTTAATGTCAAAAGCAAGAAAGGATGGGTAGGCATAATCTGACCAACTAATGTTCAGTTTGGAAATATTCCATTCAGTTCACCTAGACTGAATTCTCAATGATATGCCTAATTATCTTGGTCTTAAATTTTTTTTTTTTTTATGACCCATTTTAGATACGCTAGTTTCAGTGCTAGCAAAAATACCTACAGATGTTGATTTGGCTTCTATTTCTTCCCAATTTACATTAAACTACCCAGGAGGTCCTCTAATTCTTACCACAGCCAGGAAGCCCCAGTAACTGGACCAAACCAGGCTTTCTATAGCTTGACGCACCCTTCTTTTCATGTGGCTTTTGTTTTCTGTTGGCTCTGCCTTTTTCTCTGACTCAGTGCTGGCTACGCTGTCACACAATCCCACACGCTCATTCTCTGCAGCTTCAGCTTCAATAATCAGCCCATTTCCATTTTATATACATGCTGTATCCATTTTTTACCTCAGCAAATACTGATTTCTATCTGACCCTCCCATGCAGAATACCACACCTGCTCTGCAGCATGAGCCAGCTCCAGGTGCTAATTCCAACGCCCTAAAAAAACCACCCCTTGTGCATGACTGCTCACTTCATTCCTCTCTCTTCTTTGGATCCATTGTTTCATTCTCACTACAAGATTTGTATTTCAAAAGCAATCTTTGCTCTCTCTCTCCTACTTCTGCTACACAGACAATTTTTTTCACCCTGAAGAACTAGAGCAATCATTTCTGTATCCCTCAAATTACACCCTCATCTTTTATGTATATTGTATTCTCTGCTGAATTAAAGTATCCAGTCTTTGGGACCCCTGTACCTATTATCCCCGTTCTGCTCAACTGTAGCTTCTTGCAGAAACATCTGAAGGTTTCCTCCCTTCCACCCTTCCTCAGGAACTTCATCAGCTGGTCAGGGAGCCTGTAACCCCTCTCCTGGAATCCTCTGCCTTCCTGTACAGAGACAGCTCCTGACTTGATAACACGGCTATTTCCCAATTGCTTGAAATCCGCATTACTGCAAAAGGGGGAGAAGGGAACTGGGGAGCTTCTGAAAAACGGCAGCTGAGATTTACTCTCTCTGTGTCTCGTGTGCAGCCTCAGAGCACACCCTCTGAGGTACCACTGATACGTCCCTGCCTCTGCCCAGGGTGCTGCACAATAAAAATACAGCTTTTGCCTGGGAGTCTTTGGGTGCTATTGAAATATAATACAATAATATTGATATACTCCAGCTTTTGCCTGGGAGTCTTTGGGTGCTACTGAAATACAATACAATAATATTGATATACTCCAGCTTTTGCCTGGGAGTCTTTGGGTGCTATTGAAATACACGTGTTAAAGAGCACATTGCATAACACTGCCTGGTTAGTGTTTACTTCTTTTTGCCTTCCACCCAACGCCTGTATATCGAGCAAAGTACAGCACAATTTAGCAGAGATAGCTGAGAAAAAATCTAGGATTCTCTTTTTCACTTTGGGTAGTGCATTGTGCACTGTTGATTTTACTATATTTTATAACTAATTCAGCTACTTACAGTACATGATACGTATGAACATGACCAGAAAAAAATTTTTTTGCTGTTTATCGTCTCATCTTTCACAGGAAGAAGACAAAACCAGTACAAATAAAACCCTAATATTTATGTCAATGCAAGAATAGATCAATGGATCAAAGCCAAAACAGTCCCAAGAGGAAAGCAATAGTCTCTTTTTCTGTTAATGAACAGTCTGTTGTTGCAAATTCATGTAGGCTTTAATTTAATAAACACAAATGGATGAATGTGCTTACAGGATGTCATCCCCTTCAGGCTTGAAATCACTGACATGGAAGAATTGTCACACTTCAGTGAATTGAGTGCTACTCCCTACCCTTTCAAACCTCATTCACTGTGGCAACACAGACATGAAAAATTAAATTTAATTTTATAACTAATTCTTATGCCTTTTGCTGAGTTTGACTCTTTTGCATTGGAAGGTGGATTTTAAAAGATACATTCTATTTTACCTGACTTGTAGATAAATTGGCTCAGTCTGACCAAAAAAAAAAGAAAAAAAAACAAAACCCAAACCAACAGAAAAACCCACCAAAAAAAGAAAAAAAAAAACACCAAAAAAGCCACCTTTAGCTTGAACAAGGAATTTAAAGAAATTTAAAAAAACAAAACCATTTGGAGTTCGTTTGACCTCATGTGGGTAGACTGAGAAAATGAGTCCATTAATGTCAATAAGCGTCAGTCCCCACATAAAGTTTAGTGCAAGCTCACATGTATTTATTTACCAAAAGCTCTGACTTTCACTTGGAGGCTAAAACTTGCAATCTACGATGAGGATTACATAAGGCAGTGTTTTTAATCCACTCTACAAAACCAGCAGCAAGCCCTAAAATCTGCCTCCCATGCAGTAAAATCTGTATAAAACAGATTCTACTGCTGCTCGAGGTGGCAAGCGTTAACAGTGCTTTTGTAAACACTATTTTCCTTTGCAGAGCCGACTGACACTTTGCTCCAGCCCCAAAAACTTCGCAAGGAGTACATTTGGGGGGAACAAATGTAATATAGAGATCAGCTTTAAAAAACCCATGAAGAAATCTTCCTAATCTGTTCTACAATTTGACTAATACCAGCTTGGTAACCCAGGCATGTCTCGAAGTTTCTGAGACAGACAGGATTTTTGGGTTTGTTGTGGGGAGGGTGGGTTTTTTTGTTTTTTTCTTCCAAGAAAGTCTTTTCAAACCGCAATCAACTTTGTCCTTTGTTGGTTGCAAGGGTTATACCTGGCTATAAAAAAATTCATGCAAACGTCGCTTCCTTTAATCTGCGTGGAGAAGTTTATCCAAGTACTAATTCAAAACCAGATCCGTGACTTAGCAAAATTAGATCTAAGGCATTTGCATCTTGCTGTTTTCTAGAACTGATATGAGAATTAATTATCAGAGATGGAAACAAACAAAAAAACCCAAACC
>VYZQ01010581.1:0-24299 GCA_013400655.1 Mystacornis crossleyi
TGCTTGTTGCTCTCTAGGAGTATGCCAAAGCCATGGATTCTGCCCTTGGGGTGGGATGATCCTTCAACTAGCAAAGCCTCAAGGCAGTTTCCCCACCCATTGCTCTATGGTACACAGTTGCCCCTCCGGGTAACTCTCCTGGCAGGATCTGCCTCCAAACCCAGAGCAGACCCAGTATGTGCTGCAGCTTTATTCACATGGTGAAAAAAGAGCTTTCCTGGTAGGTTAAATAAGCAGCAGCAGAGATTGGAAGCCCCTAACTGGAAAGTAACTTGCTTCATGCATAGCAGCAAATACTGGAAAGCAAAGTTCACTCTGGCCAGAATTGTACTGTTCAGCTTTCAGGGCAGGTGTGGGGAGTTTCATCACACTTAGCTTGAAATTACCAGCTCCCTACAACAGTCCAGTCTCTTCCTTTGGCACAAAACAGGCATGGGTTTTGGAATAGTTTGGAGACAGCAAGCGAGCATCTTTACTCATGCCACCTGTTACAGCGGGGTGTGCCCAAAGAGCAGTTGGACCCTCATATCTGTGAAACCTAAAGCTGTGTCTTCCTCACCTCTTTTGTGAGGAGATGACCTCACCTACCCATCCAAGACCCCATGAACAACACTTACCCAAAAGGAAATGCTTAACATTTCCTGCAATGGTGAGAGACATTCCTGCTACATTTCCTTTCTCCTCTAATCCATGAATCAGCATTTGAAATAAAAATACGTTGTTGGTCTGAGTGAAGATGACATCCTCTAGGCACCTGATTGAGTTAACAAAGGCCTTAGAAATGTGAACTGTTTCTTATAATGTGGAAAGACAGTGGAGTATTGTCCTTGCCAAGAGCTGATTAGGATTACTCAGAGAGTGATTTTTCCCCAGAACTGGACAAGGATTTTGCCCCAGCTCTTCTCATTCATTCATTGCACCCTTCTTTCCTAGGGAAACTGGCCAGATCTGGGTTTCTTCCCCAGTAAAAATTATGCATCTCATGCACATTCCTCTCTAAATTTCCCAGTTCTAATTCAGCAGCAGCAGCAGCAGCAGCAGCAGCAGCAGCAAAAGCCCTTTTCTTCAAGGAAATTCTGTAATCTCACAAGGTCTGTGGAGCTGGCACTACCCAAACAATACACCCTGGTAACAAACATCCAGTCTGGAGGCGGCAAAGCTGCTGTCATTGCAATGATTAGAATCTGGGAATGGCTGCGCTTCTTCCAAGCTGGTTCCTATCATGGCAAGTCCCAAAAACAGAACAGCAACCCATGTATTTAACTCTGACATACACAAAATCCAGCTTCCAGCAACCAGATGCCTCTGTGCCAAAAAATAAAAAACATGATGATTCCTTTGTCTTGGTTCCTGATAACAAAGCTAGGAGGAAACACCATGGCCTTGTGCTGGAGAATTGCTGTTGACAATTCATTCCCACTCTCCTTAGCAAAGATTAAAGAACCAAAATACATTACAGGGAACGTGGTGATAGGACAGTGGGTGCCATCAGAATGTGTGAGCTGTTACATGAACATTTCTAGTAGTTTCAGAAAAGCTTAATGAATACTGTCTACCCCCAGAACTGCATTAATTAGCACTAACAGGCTAGAGGAGATGTCGTGTCATGAAGTAATATTCACACTTACTCCATGATTTGCATCTGTAAGAGATGCAGTGCTTTACAGAAGTCAGTGTCATTTCCCCTGTATGGTACATCTGAAACCCATGGAAGGTGAGGAAAATGCTTTCAAAGAACGTTCAGGATTTGCTGAAGGTATCTAACTGCCTGCCTCCCTGTGGGAGGTGTTCAATGGCCTAACTCTCATTGATTGCACAACTCTTAACTCGTAATATTTGAGTGGCAGTAAAAGATTAAAAAGCCTCAAAACTTAAAAAGCAACATGGGCTTAAGTAACTAGGGAGCTGAAATCCATTTCCAGAGATGATATAAGCTGTTAGGCCCATGAATTTCACTGTAAATCAATGCAGCTGACTTATTGTAGCCATGACAAAGGTCAGCCAGACCTAGAAAATGAAATGTCAGGTTAGCCTATGGGTTAATTCACGTGGTCCCTCTGAAATTCATGGTATAAAAGGGTCTTAATGCTCATGAGCTCTGATGCAGAGCTCGAGAAGAAGTGATGGTGTCATCTTTTTTCATATGAAACAATCTGTATCCTCCACACACTGAATATGCCTCAATACTTGGGGGGTACAAAAGGGACTGACGTAACTCAGTTGGACACCCAAGCCACCAGGCTACCCTCATCCCCTTCCGTGGACCAGGGCCAGCAAAGGAGAGATGCAGGGTTACGTGTACCACCACCAAACCTGTCCCCATCGCTCCATTTTCCCCCGTAACAGATTCTGATGAGTTATGACCTTGCCACAATTCATGCTGAGGACTTTGGAAACCACAGGAATCTCATTCAAAAAAGTAAAATGCAATTACTCAGGAGCAGAACCTTACTCATAACTTGTAGCAGTGTTGTATGTTTTTATGTTTTATATATGTTTCACCCCAGTTGGTTTGTTCCATGTACCCCTTCCTGTATTCCCAGCTGGTATGTACCCCGTTTGTTCCTCCCTCGAGGCGTGTCCCTTGCCTTCCCCTCTCCCCGGGAGACATGCCTGTCATCTCGGGGCCTGGCCTGGCTTCTAGAAAGTTCTCGGCTAGGCATCGAGTGATTGGCTGGATCTCAGGGAAGTCCCTCCCCTCTCTGGAGGATTGGATCCCGGGAATGTCCCTCTCCCCTGGGGCCACTCCCTGCACCTTNCTCCCGGCACCTTTCCCATTGGCCCTTCCTCGCCTCCTGTCCCTTTCCCCGCCCCTCTATAGAAGTGTATGTTTGTACATCCCTAAGGGCTCTGCTGAGGCAGATTCCCTGGGGTGAGGAGGTGCAGCCAGGACCTGTAATAAACTCAGTTGGCAATCCCCTCACAGAGTCCTCCTTTCCTCCTTGCCTTTGTCGTATGTATGTGAGTGTGCTCAGCCTCAGAGTGGATCCGAGGGACAAGGAAAAGAGCCCACAGGATCGGTCAGGTCTGCCAACAGATTGAGCCGTGCCTGTCCCGGTGTCGGCGGGGAACAGGGAGCCGGGTCACTGGAGGAACAGCTCCGGGAGAGGCACACCCCGCGACAACAACTGGGTCTGGACCTGTAAACCGTGGGAGACGGGGCACATGCAACACCAGCTGTCATGGCAAAGTGCACTTCCGACTGGGAAGATCTCCAGGTTTACTGGGTGAACCACGAGANCAGGGAGCCGGGTCACCGGAGGAACAGCTCTGGGAGAGGCACACCCCGCGACAACAACTGGGTCTGGACCTGTAAACCGTGGGAGATGGGGCACATGCAACACCAGCTGTCACGGCAAAGTGCACTTCCGACTGGGAAGATCTCCAGGTTTACTGGGTGAACCACGAGATGTTCCTAGTTAAGCCTTTCGCAGAAACACTTCCCTTCTAATATGAACTGTTGGTGTTATTCCCATGTAATGCTTTCATTAATTTCCAGGACAATCCCTTAAGTAATTGGAGCACAAAAGGCGGGGGGAAAGGGAGAAGCAGGACTTTAGCTTTGGACAAAATAAGCCTCCAGGGCGTCTGATTAATTTTCACACAGACTCTACTTAAAGGGTCTCAGAGAGCTGAAGAGGGAAGGAAGCAGACCTCGACGTTCCCAAAGAGCTGGTGCAATAAATCCTCCCCTCATTAGGCAGGAGAAGCGCATGCTGGCGGGATTATTATGCAGGGAAGCAAAGCTTGGTGCTCACGAGGCAGCTGAAACGGATGGTAGGGACAAGCCAACTCCAGCTGGTTGGTGCTATGACCCTGGGCTGGCAAATCCTGCCTGCTGCCTCCAGCTCCAGCCTGGGGCTGGAGTGGAAAGGGACAGGAGTCACGTGTAAGTCGCCTGTGTCCCAGTTAGCTCCGGGTAATCCCGGCATCCAAGAGGCCAAACAAAGCCAACAGCTCAAGCGTGCATAAGGGACCAAAGAGGAGCTGGGTGTGCCACCAGCCCTCCAGGGGTCACCCATGACTCAGTGGAGTGACGCTGGAGAAAGGGGCCATTCGTGCAGTTCCTTCCTCTTTGCACCCACCTGCGTCTGGGACCGAGGAGAAGAAAGAAAATCTTCCTGATGGAACATGCTGTGAGCCATGCCTGTCCTTCCATGAGGAATAGGAGGAGTGAGGGATTCCCCTCTTTGATGGAGGTCAGGTCCTCACAAATCCCTTCTCCCAAGGGGTAGAGGGGACACGTGGGACCGTGCTTCCCTTTTCTGCAGAGCTGAGCAAAGCTCTGCCTCAGAAACTTCTTCCTGTTCCCAGAATATTGACTTTTTCACCTGAAATGCCCTGAAAGCAAACCAGTGCAGGAAGGAGCAGACATGGCAGGGACCCCTTTCAGCCATAAAAAGGTATGGGTGTTGGTGGGAGATGGAGAGGCCTCTCCCTAGGGGAGGGACAGAAGCCCCAGAAGATGCTCATGGTGCTGGCAAAGGGCACCATTTGGCTGGGGGAGACCTGGAGAGGTGCTCTCAGACCACCAGCATGGCCACAGTGCAGGCAGAAGTAAAATGCAACTAATAAAGAGAAAATCTCTTTTATCCAAAGGTAAGTGAACAACCTCATCCATGCAGGGAAACTGCTGAACAAATGGCAAGTGAGTGAATGTCAAGAACCTGAGAACAAGGCTGGAAAAAGGCAAAATTATTCTCCCCAACATGTTCCTCAGAGGCTGCAGTCGACTGGTGCTGGCGAAAGTCAGCCAGAAGACTTCTTTGATGCCAAAAGGCAGCACAGGTAATTGTGAAGGACATCGAATGAATCAGCTGAGAGAGCCAAGCCCACAAATGGGCCTCCTGTTAGGCAAAGTCTACATGTACTTCTTGCACTGAGCTATATAATGAAGTGCTGTCTTTTGCACAGAGGAATAAACTAAACTCATTCTCATTTGTTTGGCTTTTTGTACTGAAATAGCCTTTGTACTTTTGCATGATTTCAGATTTGAAAAAAATATTTTTGTAGTTTTATACTGCCTTCTACTGAGGATTGCAAAATTTACACCATCTGGAAAAAGCTTCTATTTCACATTTTGCAGAAAATCCTGAGAATATTTCAAAATGGCATTGAAATAATTATTAAAAGCTTTTTCTAAATAAATGTAGCAAAAATAAAAAGCCACTTAGACAGTGCTTCAATACATAACTGCAACCTTAAAAAAATGGCTCAGGAGATACTAAAGTGACCCAGTAAAATGACAATTCTAGTAATTGAAATAAAAAGTACTGTAAGCTTGCTTTCCAGATTCTGTCACTTTTTGGTTACACTTTTTTATTTCTTAAAGTGTTTTTCTCTACTCCACTGCTTGCCCACCAAACAAAATCAGGGAAAGCTCCTGTAGGTGTTAGTAGGGGGTAGCCTAATTTCAGATGCAGGTGTGGTTTTTCAGGTAACCTTTTCTTCTTATTGAAAGTTTTTCACTATTTCTGTAAGTCAAGATCATTACCTAAGTTGAACAGATGGGAAAGTGGAGTCCTAGAGAGATCAATTTACCTGGGTAAGATCCTGTAGCAAATTGGGCACAGAGAGAGAGAGAGAGAGAGAGAGAGAGGTAGGAATAAATCACAGGCCTTCTGACACCAAACCCTTTGTGCTGGCTCGAGACCCCTCTTCTTCCTCCAGCTAATGAATCGGTGATTAACAAAGGCTGCTCCATTTCTGACAGTTTAATCGGTGATTCCTACTTTACACTTTGGTTCACTTTGGCTTTTTTTAATCTTTATGAGGCAATCCCCGCAAAGAGAGGAAGTGAACAGAAAATAAATCTCGGACCAAGTAAGCCCTCATGTCATAAAAGTGCAGTGAACAGATCTTATATGTCAGAAAATATTTATCTGACCAATAATGTCTGCATTTAGACCCAGTCAATAACAAACACCCAAATTACATTTAATATGAAAACATTTTAAATGGGCTCATCTCTTCTAAATAAACATAGCACTAGTCATAATGGTGCTCTGCTAGAGCAAAGGCTCAGTGTTACTTGATTTATTGTTTAACTTGAGTCTGATTGCTGCATATCTGATGTCTTTGGGAGCATGGGCTTCTATTGCTCGTCTGAAAACTATTTCCTTTTCATTACTGACGCACACCAGGAATAAACCCCAGCTCTCCTGATACCCTGTCTAAGGTGGTTGCCACAAGACTATTAACCCTCAGCTAAGGAGACTGAAGGGTTTGATGAGTTCGTGCCACAAAGGCCGCTCATTTCCTCTCCATACACAGTGGTGGCCTGGTTTCTGAGCACCCCGTGGTTTGCATGATTTGCTCCAAACTATGATGTCCGTGTGGAATCTAATGCTCTTTGCATGGGCCACAAAGATCCAGAGCTGCTAAAGACCAGCCCTGAGAAGGGCAGGAGAGCCTGGAATTGTCCCAGTGATGGGACTCAGCAGTCCTTGCTGACTGCTGTTTGGGACAGGACAGCCTTGAGTATTGGTGCCTCTTTGAGGACTTTTTATGTTTTTCATCTAATGACTGTAACAGGCCTTGCAGACACATGTGAGGCTGTAGGATAAGTGGCATAGATATTTCTCCCCAAAAATATAAGAGATGAGAAGCTGAAATTCATATATCCTGGGGAGGTCTCAAACCACAGAGCCTCTGCATTAGAAGGGTGAACATCTTACTTAGTAGCTGTCTCTTCAAAGATGCTCTCTCAACTTGTCATCCCCTGCTCCATTTTTGCAGGAAAGGATGGATGGATCAGTGCTGATTCATAAAAAGTCATCACTATACACCTAATCCCCACTTTGAGAACATCTGTAACCCGGCTGACGCTACCGCAGAGCTGAATTTTCAGACAAGATGTGGGATTTGCACCATAGCACCTTTTCCCCATGACCACCCTGACTGCTGGGAGTGGGAAACAGGAGTTCTCTTGTCTCTGAAGGCTGATGAGCTCCACTGAACTTCTGAACTATGAAAAACCCAGTACTTGATGGTTACTATGATGGTAGTTTCTGCAGTTCTGTAGTGTCGTTGCAGTCTTTGGGCTAAGGAAAACTAGGTGCCTGTTTTTCAGATGGAAAAGGTTGTGATTATGGTTGAATCTGTTCTCTCCCACCTATTTCTCAGCGACATTTTGGCTTGTATTATCCCTCTGTCTTCACCTATAACCTGAGTTTGGTCATAACACGCTTCTCTCTATCCTGAGAAGAGTGTGAAGTGTAACTCATTAAACCCTGAGAGGTGAATATAGATTTCAGACATAACACACGAATCAACTATTGTTAAAGTGATACTTTTTGCAATGGCTCTTTGGGCTTGTTTCATTTAAAAAATGGCAAGAAATTATATTCAGATTAGCTATAGCAGCATGTTCCACTGGTAAGAAAGGATACCTGGCAATTAAGATATACAACAAATTCACTAATATTTGAGGTTTTTCTTTGCAGAAACACTGTGATGGTGACTGCACTCTTTGTAGATAAGATTTTGAGTACATTGAAAACATTTTCATATTAAGTGTGTTGGAAGGGCTGTTATTAAAGCAACTGAACAGGCTTAAACACAGTCATGGTTGGTGAAATGCATGTTTTCAGGCAAAACAAGTATTTCTACAGCAGTTCTCATGGAAAGCTGTATGGGAGTAGGAGAGGAAATAAAACCCAAATGCCCCACAGTCCCCAGTGTTTGCAATCACCACTTAACTGCAACTAAATACAAATAAACTGCACCTCCAAAATTGGGACAAGCACCTGCATTGGGAGGTGGCTTTGCATTGGCTGCATTCCTACATTATCCTTAGCATATCCAAGCTGTAACAAGGGAAACCAATGATAAAAGGGTGTCCTGTGCCTTGTCTGCGAATTGCTTGAGAGCCATCACGATGGATGGTGACAGGGCTGTGCTGCTCTCTGGGGACCGTGGCTTGGATGTCCCCATCTGATGGGCACGAGGCTGGAGTGGGGTAGCATGTCCCCAGCGGGTTAGGACCTTCTCAGGGGGGCAGTGATGCTATTTCCCCACTGTAGCTCAGGCTCCTCGTTTAGAGCAATGCAGATTTTCCTGTCCCCTGGCTCACAGTCAGACACTTCTGCCCCTCCTCCTCATCCCAGAGACAGCTGCCTTGCTGCAGTGACAGTGACCTTACAGTCTGAGAGTGCCAGGTTGCCAAATCTCATGACAGATGACATTTTTTCTGAAAACCTGCTCTTCTGGGTTCAATCCAGAAGGTGAAGAGGAATAGAGCCCAACTCTACATATTTTATTAATTCCATTATTTTAAAGCAGTCTTAATATTTTTGAACCCTAGTAATTTTGAAAACAGTGTGCTCTGCTGGTTAGAGTCAAGGGAATAGTCCAATATATTAATAAACTTTTTACTGTATGGTGATGAATATTTGCAAATGGAAGACTTCATCCTAGTTCATTTTATAATGACAGTAACCAGTTTTCATACAATTTTTCTGGTCATTGTTTTGTGAGGGGACTACTGTACTTGGAGGCTTCCAAAAGCTCAGCTGCCAGCTCCATGTGAAGGGAGGACTGAAATAAATGAGAAATAAATGAGAGAAAGATGAACAAAGCCAATAGTTAAAGGGTCACAGCAGCAACTTCTTTGCAGGAGGAAAAACATTAATTAAATGTTCTTTCTCCATAACTTGCTTGGAAACACAGACTGAAAAGCTGACCTGGGTGGTCTTGTTTCAGAGGAGTTAAAGGAAAGATGTTTTCTTTGTGGAGAGGGGCCTGGAGAAATAGGCACAAGTTTTTCCTGCCCCAAGTGGGATAAAAGAGTCAAGTGTGGGAACAAGTGCTGGGAAGCAGAGAGGTGGGGAGAAGATGTGCAAAATGCTGCCTATAAAACTGATCCCGGAAATCAGCAGTGCTGGCACCAATCAAGAGGGCAAGTTGTTAGTGAGGGCTGGCAGTGGAATTTGTGTTGCTGATGACACAACACAGCGGCCGGGTCCCAGTGCCCTGGGCCAGGACAAGCCTTCTTCTGGCCAGGGCCGTGCAGCATCAGCCCAAGTGAACTGGGAAAACACAGTCATTAATTAAATGCTACCACCATTATCATTCTGAAAAACAATTGAGAATGGCAAAGTTCCCAGCACCTCCCAGTGCTCTCTACACAGGTGTCCCCCTATTTTGTAGTCACTGTTTTTCCCCTTTTCCCTTTTTATGGCTATTATTACTGGAATTATTGCTGTGCAAACAGGGTGTCTGTCTACGTGAAACACTGAAGTTACAGTTTCCCTCGTAGATGGCAGTGTAAATTATTACATGGGCTACCCTATAATCTTTGGTCATGTTCTACAGCAAGGTAATTGATTCCCAAGTCACTAAAGCTAACTAACATGACTGTAAATCTAATGCTTGAGCAGTGTTTGCTATTAAAAGTCAACATCTACAATAGTTACTACACTGCAATTACTGGAAAAATGCTGATTTGCTCTAGACTTGGAGCAGGGAATAATTGTAACCTCTCTTGAGACCTAGAGTGTGATAATTGGTGGTGAATGGTGGGTTTTTCCAGTGGTGATCACATAGGTTCTCTCTGTGGTTATTCCCAGAGCCCATACAGCATCACTGTTCCTGCAGCTGCCAGTGCTGGGCTGGGTACTTCCATCAGCATGTGGCCAAAATAAATAAACCCTCTAGGAGGAGCACACGTACTCAGATTTTGTGCTGGTGCAGACCTACAGGCAAATCTGAGGATTGTGACACAAATCTGCTGCCTTCTGCCGCCACTTCCTAAGTGAAGTGAGAAATCTTATGACCTCTGAATTCAGGCCTCTGGGCTGCAGCCTACCTAGAAACAGGAAGGTTTTTCAAGTCATGTCACTAGACTATTAACTTGTAAGGATGATGCACTGGATCTGTGTGCAGTGTGCTCTAGCCATTGATTCTCCAGAGCAACTGGGACAGTGTGCAGCAGCTGCTGCTCTGCTCTTCAAACCCATGGGAAAAGCTCTGGAGATCAGGATGTGGCTGGTCCTGGTGGCTTTCTGTGCCACTGTGTTCATGGGAGGGAGGACAATGTTACAAGGCTCCCTCAAGGAACAAGGGGGTCAGTTCTCAAGGTTTCAGATGGTTATTTCAGCTAAAGTACAGCCAACACTCAGACCTGGATAGTGGAGACCCCGTAAGAGGCCACTCTTGCTGTCAGGGAAGGAAAGCACAAGCCCTGAGAGGAGCTGATTTCAGTAGCAGCTTACAAAACATTTTTTGTGGGGCTGTGCAAAATATCTGGAGGGAAATCTGGAAGTTTTCCCTTTTCATGGCTTTCACTAGAAATTCTTTTTCCTGCTGATTTCCCCTTGCAGAGAAACAAGCAAACACAAGCAAATAAACAAGGCAATCCATCGGAAATACCCCATTTCCCTCTCATCCTTTTATCCCCTCAAAACAAAATCCTTAAACTGCCGGATGGCTGAGGACAACTTGCTGCTTCTGACAAACAGAATCAAGAAGCTGCCACCTGCTTTGATGCTTCACTAGTTTTCATCCAAAGTAGTGAAGAAGACTGATTTCTGCACTACCAATGTCCAGGAACAAAATCACATAAATGATGGTGCAGAATTGCAAATGTCAGTTTTATACACTCCCTGGCCAAAACAAATACTGATACTAATACTAATACTAATACTAATACTAATACTAATACTAATACTAATACTAATTATGGTGGTGGTAGTAGTAGTAATAGTAGTAGTATTAGCAATAGCTTAGAAAAAATGATTCATTTGACCCTAGAGTTAGATATAAATGAGTGCACAAGTTAAATACCAGCACCCTCCTCACCCCTAGCACAGCATGGGCAGAGTTCTGTGCTGCTTTTTCTGGGGATGGAAAGGGACACGGACATGGACACAGGCTCTGTGTGGCAGGTCCCTGCAGGCTGCCTGCATGGGGACACCTTCCCTCCTTGCAGCACTTGTGACAGCTTGCACAAACTGGGACAACTAAAGTTAGAAGTAGGAAAGCAGTCTGGGGGAAAGGAAGAGGAGAGGAAAAAAAACCCCAAACCAAAAGGAAGCCAGATGTAAGGAATACTTTTTAAAATGAGTCAGTTTAGCAGTGCATGTGTTTATATTGCAGCTGAGGTTCATTGTACTTGTGTGGCTGTTCATACATCATTGTGCTAATGAGGTAATGAGTAACTAGTATACTACAGGATGCTTTATTTCCACTGAACAACCCAAATCCTCTAAAAGTAAGGTCTGAAACCCAAAACCAAACATCTGGGATGCTTTGGGTATGGTGGTAAGAGAAGGAAAGCGAGCCCTGGGTTCAGCCCTGTCCCCTTGGGAGCTATCTGGGGTTTCACAAAGCACCTTTTCTTGGCTTTCCTGCACCCACGGACTGACACATGAGTTCACTATGCTCTCACTGGGTGAGCACGAGAGGAGCAGGAAGAGGCCCCTGCTGACCTTCATGCTGGGAAACAAAAGAAAAAAGTATGTGCATTTACTCCTCGTTACCCTGCAGTTTTCTGGGCCCTCATGGAGCACCATGACCGCCTTCAGACAGTGCTGCCCTGCCACGCCTACCAAAACTCCTTCCTAAACCAAGCCATTCACACAGAGCCAACAAGGATCCGGGTGCTTATGGTGGGACTGAAATGTTAAATACCGTGCTCATTTATTTATGACTTCTTCAGCCTACAGTAACTACAAGCAATAATTGGATTGTGCTCAGCATAGCCAGATTGATTTGTTACTTAATAATAAAACCAGGTCCTCTGTTGGTAACGGCATCCCTAGGAACGAGGAGGTCGGGTGAAAAATGCGTTCAAGGCATAATGCTAATGCTGAAAACTCACGTGGCTCTGGGTGCAGAGCAGGATCTCTGCCAGATGCAAATGTACTGGCGGCTGATAAAACATGCACTTTGTGGCCTCCTGTGCGTTCCATGGAATATTTACCGACTTTGTCAGGCTGTTGTTTAGAGTTTTCACAAAGGACAGCGGACACAGCGTATTTTTCCATAGTTTTCTGAAGGTTGTGGCTAACCCCCGGTGCAATCTGCAGTGGCCTCTGGTTGCCTCCAAGGGAAGAGTGGCATTTAGACTGAGTTACAGAGCAGCACCAGGGAGCTGGCCTGCCCAAACCCCTGTCTTCATCTGAAACAGAGCCTAAAGTTACATAAATATGACAAACCCAGCACCCGCTGCGCAGCCCCCTGCAGATGGGTATCTGTGCAGACGGGGCTGTTTCTCCAGTGCTGCTCCTTGTGCCTCACTGGCAGTTTGGGAGATGGAATGGGAGCAGGTGGCTTGTGCCTCGCTGCTGCCTTCTTCAACTAAGTGCCCTGGCACTACTGGCAGCAGCTTAAGAACCATAATTATGGCAACAGCATCTCTAAGGGGTGTTTGAGGATGCCAGCCCACTCTGGGAGGAGCTGGCCCTGCGTTTTGGGTGTTACATGGGCATAGGAGATGCTGGTGAATGGGAACATTTCTCCCTGTGCTACAGCATCCAGACCTTTTGCTGGACCCTGCTGTAATCACAGGATCACAGACTCAACAAAGTTGGAAAAGACCTCTGAGATCAAGTCCAACCTATGACCAAGCCCCACCTTGTCAACCAGACCACGGCACTGAGTGCCACATCCAGGCTTTCCTTAAACACTTCCAAAGACAGTGACTCCACCACCTCCCTGGGCAGCCTGTTCCAATGTCTAATTATCCCTTCTGTGAATAAATTCCTCCCAATGTCCAACCTGAACCTGCCCTAGCACAGGTAAGACCATTTCCCCTCCTCCTGTCACTTGTTGCCTGGGAGAAGAGTCCAACTCCCACCTGGCTGCAACCTCCTTTCAGGTAGTTATAGAGAGTGATAAGATCACCCTTGAGCCTCCTTTTCTCCAGGATAAGAGATCTGCAATGTACTAAAATAAAAATACAACCCCCATTTAGGCAGTGACCTGTACTGAGCCTGCTGTTGTGCTCGGTATGGCAGATGCAAGGTGCTGTCAGCAGAGAGTCTGTCAAAATCAGTTTGCAACAGCATGAATTTAGAGAATGTTTTCATTTCTCTTTCTGTAGTCTCTAGTAATTGATGGCTTACTATTATAATATAATTATGATTTTTAATTATCGACAGCTTGATGAGCTAGAAGGGATTAAAGCAAGATTCTGCTGAACATGGTAGATTTTGGTTGGGAAATCAGGCCTGAATGTCCACATGTCTAAACATGCTGCCATATCTCATGCAAAGCGTTTGGTGCCTAATGCTGCCCTGGTGCAGTTCCAAGAGACCGTGTGCCAAATGTCACCTTTAGGCACACAGAGATCTTGGTTCAGCTCAGATGGAGACTCAGGGTTGCATTAACTTGAAGCAACTCATTTTGGGGTGATGTTCAAGTAAATGCTGAATCCCAGGTGCTGAGAAACCAACCCCACTTTTCTGAAGTGTTCGAATTGGCTTTTTGGACTTGTATCTCCATTCCTGGCACAACAAGGAACATCCTAACTTAGAACCCACCTTTCCCTCTTTGAGCATGCACACAGAATAAAACCAAAGGTTGCTGCAGGAAGGTTGGCAGTTTGATTTTTTTAAGGACTCTTTCCCATACACTTGCATGTGTTTATGTGCAAAACCGATGTATAGTTGTTGCTCTAGTGATGGATGTATTTCAGTGAGAACTAGGGCTAGTGGGTGACTGTGCTGAAGAAATTTTGAAGGCAGTCCTGAAGGTGCTGTGCATTGTGTACCATCACAATTTAATAAGACTTTATGCTTCCAGGATGACTAGAGTTACACAGCTGCAACAGATTGTGTTTGGGGCATTTGAAGCTGTCCCACATCCCCACCTTGGTTATCTTCAGTACTGAAGGAACAAGGGAGAAACCCCTGAGAGAAAAACTCCAGATTATGCACTGAATGACAGCATGTCACCAAATAAAAAAAGAAAGCATGAAAAGCAGGTCATGCCTGTCATCCCCAGTATGAATCCCCTCTGATGCTGACAGCCCTCGTTTCGTGATTTGCGCAGCCGGTTCCCTTTCCTTGCGGGATAATTAACAGCCAGGCTGGGCGACGTCTGACTGGGATCTCTGCCCCAGGGTCACCCACACTGGGTCACAGATGTTCTGCCTGTGCTGGAGGAGGAGGATCCAGCCCTGGGGAAGGGTCTCCAGATGATGCAAGGGTCTCCTGCCATGCACCAACTTTCCCCTGCTTTACTGGCCAGAGTGGAAGGAGATAGGGACATCAGGCAAAACACTATCCCCGTGTTAATTAAACAGGTAAAGCCTTTTATCTTGATGTCCATGGTGATGAGTTATGTGCATTTAAACCAGCCCTACCACTCAGTCTCTGATTTTGAGGCATTTAAAGCCAGGCCTAACTCATGACATGACTGCACATCCTAGAGGAGAAAGGTCTTTTGAAGCAACCTTGAGCTCAGTGGGACCCTCTTCAGAAGCTATATCTTATCTCGCATTTCATCTTCGCCCTTGGAAATACATCATCGTTGCTCTGAAAATCAGACTGTTGTGTTCTGCACAAAGCAGGTTCTTCCATGGGAAGTGAGCTGAACTGAATAAGTCTAATCTGCTTTTGTCACTGGTGCCACTAACGAGCCCATTGGTGTGAGAATGGACGCAGCCCTTTCCTGGTCAGCAGACACATTTAATGCTGTCTGCATGACCAGCCCCTGAGCAAAGGGGCTACTTTGGTAGACTGGAAAGTTGTTGATGAAAGTAGTATTTTAGCAGAGAAAGTACTCATGACAAAATGCCTTGGAAATTTATGTTTTGCTAAAAGTCATATTTGGCTGTGAAAAAGCAGTAATATTCACAATAATTTATTTTGACTTTCCCTATTAAAAAAGAAAAGGCTTTAATTTGCAATTTTTTTTTAATGCTTAAGAAAAACATGTAATATAAATACTGTCTCAGTCAATATATTTCAATTTTTCCAAACACTAGGCTGTGAATTTTAAAATCTGAAATGCCTTTTATCAGGAAGGGCCCAGGACTAAAACAAGGCAAAAAACCCTCAGAGAATGAGAATTTAATTTCTTCCATATCCTCTTTCCATGGCCTAGTCTCACGAGGGTCAGATGTGTTTTGGGAAGGCAGCGCTGCCGTAGCTGTGTCTTTCTATTCTTGATTACAAACCATTTCGGCCTCGGGGTGATGCACAGCTTCCCCACACACCTCCACCACTGACTGCCCAGCATGGGGCAGCTGGGTGATAGAAACTCACCTAGACTGAGCCAAGATCAGTTTTGTTCTGCAAATTTGAGTATTTTGAAATACCTCTTATTTTACACATGTTCCCCTGGTCTGGGCACATGATACATTCTTATCATTGTATAAGAATATATAAGAATAATAAATTCTTACTATTTATATAGGAGACAAACTTAAACTCTCAACTCCAGGGCTTGATTTTTCAGCTCAGGTAGCAAACGCTGAGGATGATGGATCCAGCAGCAGGCACTGGCTGTGTTGATGGCTGTCACGACAGGGGTGCCAGCTGCATCATTACGGTACCCTCTGGCAGCACATCAGCAACTGCAAGAGTGTACGGGATTAGTAATAAATCAAACACATCCTGTGGACGTTGTTGCAGGATATGATTAATTTCCACGGATGCCAATAGCGCAGTGAGCCAGCTCCTCAGCTACTATAAAGCTGCCTAATTCTGGACTTTGGGATTTGGTGTAGTGTTTGCTCACTTGAGACTCACAGCCAGTTTGCCCATAGCAGCACGTATTATATTGGGTTCTCTGTTCAAGGTCAGATCCTGGTAAAATCTGCAATTTACAGCAAAGGAAATTTGCCCTGAAGCAATGGACAGAGATTAATGAGAGTTGCTTTGCATGCAATTGCATTCCAGAGAAACATATACGATTAGTACATCCTGGGGAAAGGGAGCTTGCGTGGGTCCGAGCAATGAATCCAAGACCCAGAAGAGACCAGTGGACAAAGCCACTGTACAAATGCACAGACAGAAGTAAATGGCACTGGATTTCCAACACCTGTTGTCATATGGATGGAGACTCCTCCACGTCTGCTCCTCATCGTGCTGCTTAAAAGCCCATGTAACCCTCTGCCTGTGGAAGCATCCAATCTGATCCAGCTCTCCATCAGCCTGGTATAAATCAGCAGTAAACTCACTGTCAGAATTCACATTTAACCCTGCATAAACATGGACAGAATTCAGCCTGTTAATATTTCTGCATTTATCATCCCTCCATCCCTTCTCCACACTGACTGCAGGCCTGTAAGGGGAATGGGGCTGGTGCAGCCTATTGTAGCTGAAACATCCTGGGTCGGCGGGAAGATCCTAATATCCGTCTGCAGAATGGCTGAATGAAGTCAAGAGGGAAAGAGCCACTCCTGGAGATCTGTGCAGTGGAAAACCTATTGTTTAGGGTGCAACTCAATTCAGACTGCGTTTTCCTGGTGCTTGGGTTGTAATGACATGATTATGTCCCCGCTGAACTGTTGTCCTGTACAGTGTTTGGATTTCCTGGTGACTCCATTGTGAAGGGCCCCATTCACTTATGAGTGTTTACCCAGCTGCAGGAGCTTCTCCAGAGCTGCCATGCTGAGGAGCTGGACATAGCACCACGGATTGTGGGAAAGAAAAAAGCAACGAGCTCAAGAAGAATAAAGCTAAGAAGAAATCATGCTGGAAATGCTGTATTTGCTATGGGATGGCCGTGTGCACGAGAAGCCTCGTTCCATGGGTGGCAGTGAGCAGGTGCTCTTGCTGGGATCAGTGCACTCAGGGGCTCTTCATTACCTTTTCAAGAAAAAATCATGTTGGTTGCCCCAAAAAATGTGCTGGTTTTTTGCACTCCAGTGATTCAGTAGATTTTAGCAACTGAAAGAAAGGCAGCATTGGTGTTTGGGTTCCCATCCAGTCTTTAGTGAAAGTCAGGAAAGGGATGTCAGTTTAAGAAAATCGTCTCAGCTTGCCTGGTGTGTGAGCAAGAGACTGCCGGTCAACTAGTGAAGCTTCTAGCTGAGGACCAGGAGAGGGCCTGAATATCTTTTTCCAGGGGACGCTTTCCCTGGGTAAGAGGATGAAAAGGCTACCCTAACCTTAACCCTAACCCCAACACTAACCCTGACCCTAACTCTAACCTTACACACACCCCCATCCCGTCTGTTCACACAAAGCACAGAGCGCAGGGTGGCCCCAGGCCCCGGGCCCCAGGCCCACTGTAATTCACACAAACATTTAAGGCAGAATGTGTGCAGGAGCCTTGCATGTGCGCGGGGCCTCGCAGGGAGGTGCAGTGCTCTCGTGCTGCCTCCCACGAGCTGCAGGACAGCACCCCAGACACTGAGTCGCCTCTGCTCACTCACCCACACGTGGAGACTGAGCGGAGCCTGTTAGCCCTCGCTCCAGAATGTGTGAAGGGATCTTAATGAGGAGAAGAAATCAAATTCTTTTAAGCACATCTGCTTGGATCGTGGGTAAATCTGTGGACTGGAATATGGACAAATTCCAGAGAATTGGATTTTTTTCTAATTCACTTTGCTGTATGCAATCCCATTGCTGCCAAAAGGTGACAAAATTCCCATCTGGATGCTGGGCTTGTCTCAGATAGCTACAGAGAAAGAAACACCACCACTGTACAGTAACTGCTTTCTCTAAAAAGAGAGAAAGGGAGAAGAGCAGCAATAATAATAAAAAAGGGCAAAGACACTCAGCCTCTATAGCTTATAAAAAGCAGCTTAGCCTTCAATAACCAATTCTTTGAAAAGAAATTAATGGGAAAGGTTACAAGCCTGGTCTTGAGCAGAGCCTGTCACACTGCTCTTTCACATCGTTTCTACAAATGGAACAAGTTCGTGGCATTTCTTTTCATTTCAGATGCCCTGAAAGGCTGCATTACTCACTGGACCTTGCATTTTTCCCTTCCACATTTGCAGAATGCACTGAGGAATTCCTCAGTGATTCAGTGGGAGATGCACACTGAGCCCAACCTGCACGCCCCATACAGCCAAAAAACCGGCACCCGCTGCTGCTTCTGCTGGGACACAAGAAGCCCTGGCTATCCAACCCCTGCTTTGCAAGAAAGAAACCATGAAAAGGAGGTAAAAATCCCAGCAGCTGCTGGAATGGTGCTGTCCCTCCACCCGGAGGAGATGGTCGTGGATGTGGCGCAGGTGGGAAAACAGATTAAGGGTGGGGTGGGGAAATGGACCCTGAACTTCGTGAATGCGGGGTTGCCCTTGTCATGCAGCCGGGCTCTGTCACTAGGTGGTACTGTGCATCACAGCTTCTGCCTTCTCCTAATTCCTCACTCCTCTGTCCATTCCCTGGGTTAGATGTTTTACTGGTAAATATCGTGTTTTGAGAGAAGGAGCCTGTTCAAGTCCTGTCACTGGGGTTGGTGCCTAACTTGAGTTTCTGCTGTCAAATAGCACATGTTTTAGGCTGCCTCATGAAGCCATTTGGTGGTGGGTTATGACACCTTTCAGCTACAGATGCTCAGGCTCACGAAAGGGAAGCAAAACCGAAAGAAACCAGGAATGGTTCTGTGAAAACAGTAGAAGAAATAAGATCTTTAAATTTTTTTTTTTTTGGTAACAAACTCCCTTATCAGTGCTATCAGTGCCTGGAAAAGGACAACGGAGAGATTTGTTGGATTTTCACTGCACTCCTTTGGCTTCCTGGCAAAAATCCAAGTTCGAGGGATTTGAAAGAACTTGTAAAAGGGGATATTTCTTGCTTGTGCAAGACAGTCTGAGCAGCCCAGGGGCAGCGGGGCCACATAACACACCTACCCTTGCTTCCACACCAGGTCCTGCTGTACATGCTTGTTAATCCAGCTCTGCCTCCTGTTTTAATGGTCTCAGCCCTGCACAGTGACTTTGCTCCTCTCAGCCCGTGGTGTGGAAGCTGTCCCTTGCATTTGCAAGATGAAAGCCCATGACTGGATTGATTTGCACGAATTTGGTGCTGAATGATGGCGCTCTCTCTCATTAAGGGAACTGTTTATTATGCGCAGTGCAGCTTTTATAGCTTGCCTGAAGTCTCTTGTCAAGTGCACTTTTATAAACTCAGATTGTCCCGAAGCAAGTCCGAACAATGGAGGAGGAACCACAGGCATCAAAGGGTCTTGCAAGATCCCAAGATCCTACAGTGTCCTTGGCAATGTTGGATGCAGAGCCCAGTGTCCTTGTCTCAGGCCACGACAATGGATCCAAGGCAAATTTCTCCTTTGAAATTAACATTGCTATTCATGTTTTTCATTCAAAAATGAAGCAGCTTATTCAGCACTTCCCAGCATTCATCTACCCCCCAAAAGCCTCTGCAGTCCAGAACAGTATCAGAACAACTACTGGTTTGAGATGCAGCTTTGTCCCAGTCTGAGTCCAGATTCCACATGGCTCTCACAGCACTAATTTAAAACTCCCTTAATTTTTATAACCATGGAAACTGTCAAATGTCAGTGATTCTGCAGATTTCCCAAACTGCCAAACTGCCCAGCAAAATCCTTTTAGAGTATTTTTTTCTGAGTGTGTTTCATTTTGCATGAAGACTTCCTGGGTATTTCGAAATAAAAAGGATGAGCATATTGATGGGTGATCAAAATGAGGTCAGTGATGACTAACAGAGGAGTTTTCTTTAAATATCTGGTCCCGTGCTCCACAGCTGCTGCACTACAGTGCTCAATCACTCAGCTGCTCTCACTCCTGAGGTTCACCATGGACTTGTGAAGCAGCACTTGGCATCCTGAGAGGCATTTGGGTTTTGCCTGAGAGGAGGTTCAAGGTTCAAAGCAATGTCACCTGCAAGCACTTTAAAATGCTTATGAACAGGAGATAGGGTGCAACTCCTGGCAAGAATAGGCAGAGCAAAAAATACTGGAAAGCAAGAGGAGAAACAGCAGATGGAAGGGAAGCAGGTCTGCATGAATCTGTAAGAGGGCATTACAGGGTATTTCGAGGGCACTGCAGCTCTCCGAGGGCATGGGCT
Organism: Mystacornis crossleyi; assembly: GCA_013400655.1. Classification (NCBI taxonomy): domain Eukaryota; kingdom Metazoa; phylum Chordata; class Aves; order Passeriformes; family Timaliidae; genus Mystacornis; species Mystacornis crossleyi. Next base: position 19,953 of record VYZQ01010581.1, read on the forward strand.
TGTTATCGCTTTGGGTTTGTCACCCTGCCCTGCTCTCATACCTGCTACTCAGAGAGCAGCCCGGCTGCACCAAAGCAAATAGTGGCTGAGAATGAAAGAGGAACAGCACATCCCACAAAAATGCATGTGAGCAGAAAGATTTGGAGAAGATCTTTCCTTTGAAAAAACCTTTGGAGAAAATCCCAAGAGGCCATCCAAATATACTTATCCCTAAAACACAACAAACTTACGAGACACAGGAGAAAATACCCCACTGAGAAAACTTATGACTACTCTGTATTAATAGCAATTAATCTCTGGAGACTTGCAAGGTGTCTGGAGCCCTGTTAGAGGAGATGGGGACTCTTGAATGAATTCCAGGATAATGAGATCCACTGAGAGTTGGGCTAGCGGAATGAAAAGGGATGCGGTAAACCAGCGGTTATCAGCTTTGACAGAAATTAGCTCTGCCCACCCTTGAGCATTCACAAACCATTTCAACACCATGCACACTGTATTCCCCACTGCACTTCCCTGGCCAGGTTTCATTTAGTTCCAACCCTTCCAAGTCTGATGCAAGAGGGAGGGGAAGCTCTAATACCTATCCTGTCTTTCCCATCTGCAGCTAATGGTTAAGACATTATCCACGTGTATTAATAAATGAGAGACGCTGGCCTAGGCTGAAGGTGAAGTGGGTGGAAGATGGTCCTGGGCAATCCTAGGCCTCTGCAGGGCAAATGGATTCATCTCTCCCGGTCACCCCCAGCTATTGACAGCACTGGTAGGAGAGACTATGTATGAACTTTCTGCTTTATGTACGAACTGTAAGATGAGATGAATCACAGGAGTGAGTTTATGCTTGTTAAACCATCCATGGGTAAGTATGTGATTAGTTTTGCTTTTATACATTCTCCCACTCAGGATGGCAGTGGATTACTCCTCAGAGCCAGTGTTGACCACCAGCACCCAACAAAGGGCCAAGGCTTAATCCCTTCTGGCTGGTTTTGTGTTTGCAGGGGGATCATCCCCATGGCTTATCCCTGCGACGTGACTCCTTGGCAAAACCAGCGGCGGCACTTGGACCTGGGGCTTCCACATCAAGGCCACCCACCCAACCCCTTATGACCCGTGGGTGTAAGCACAGACAGCATCTCCAGGCTGTGACTCTGAAGCCTTTTGCTGAGGCTGGATAATGAAGGCCATATATAGGAAGGACTTTGGTCAGGATGTCCCTGCCTGAAGGGCTCCTCACCCATGCCAGGACATCCAGGCACCACGGTGCATGGTAACATAAAAAAAAAGCCCCGGGGTGCAGCCCCCTCCCAGGTTGCACAGACGATGGCTGTTCACACTGGCTCTTTCACAGGAATTCAGGATCTCAGTTCTGTGCTATATTTAGGCTGCAAAACTACTGATATTTTTTTGGTCGTTGGCCTTTGACACACAAGTGTATTTTCTGAGAGGAAAAATTTCAGCTCTTGACTAAGTGGTGGGAAAGTACAACCCCCAGAAATGTTAAGTTTTCTAAAACTGGAGCCAGGAGTAAGGAGCTGACAACGGGAGTTTACATTATAAATACAGTCTCTTGGCTGAGCCAAATGTTTAAGGCAGCCTGGTGTCGGAGACCCAGGGTCTGGGCTAGCAGGACTCAGCTGGCTCCTGACACTTAGGACATCCTGATTATTTACATTTCAGCTTTTACCATAAGAGGAAGGAGAGCTGTTAAGAGCTGATTATCATGGGATGAAGAGGAAAGAAGTTTAAACTGGGACACAGTCCGTTACTGAAACATGTTGTCTGCAAAGCAACAACTTGTGTTTAGGAAAAAAGAAGTAAGAAAGTCCCACTTCCAGATTCCTAGTCTGAATGTGTTGTAGGACTGGGATCCAAGGGGACATGATTTCCGTGAAAACGGCTTTAATGAAAGAATCCCTTTGTAGGAGGTTATGACTGATAAATCACAAGAATGTTTGTGATATGATATAATAGTGGCAATTAAAAGACATTTCAGATGACGAATGCCTGAGAATATGCGATGCAGTGAACTTCCCAGAACCTCTCTTTTCTGGGATGAACACTGGCTCTATTCTCACTTTAATTAGAAATTACCCAACTCCTGTGCTGCTTATTCCCCTTCCTCCTTCACTACCTCCTCATCCCAGTAGCTGATATAATTTGTCTGGCACAAACTGTTCCTCATTTGCAGTCCGGTTTTGCAAAACCCCTGATTGATCACCTGAGTTTTGCAAAGCCCAGCTCAGCCTCTAGCCCTGATGATACTCAAAGTTGTCTCAGCCGTGGCTGTGCACATGAGGACCTGCATGACTCTAGGTTCCAGTGGCTGTGGGGCTCTGAAGAGTAAAAAAAAAAATTTAAAAAAGAAGAAAAACCAGAGGTCAACCCAAGTACTGCAACTTAGAGTAACATAAAGATTCCCAGCCCTCAATCAGGTCTTTCTTCATCATCATCTACCTCTTTACTGGCATGGAGGTGACTGTACAAATGTCAAGCCCCAGAACACAGAGGGATTGAGATCAAGCCTCATGGAAGCAGAGCAAAGCAGGCTTGCAATGACTGTAAACCCCACACTCCTGCTCTCCTGGAGCTTTATAAGAGCCCCTCAAGTCCCAGGGTTCAGCAGCTCCAGCAGCACAGTGACCAGTGTAGTTGGTGAGTAACTCTGCACAACGGGGCTTGCAAGTTATACAATGCTGCAGACGTGGGGTGACTCCTGCCAGGTGCTGGACAGACAATAATCCCCATTGGGGGGCAGATGGAAGTTCAGAGCATGGAAGAATTTGACCTTGGATAACTTTTTGTAGTTGAGACAGCACTGGCTGCCATGCAGAGTTCTTCTCCAGGAGCAGGGGATAGGACTGGCCTGAAACTATGCTTTGTCAGCTGATTTGGAGTCTCAGTGGACTCACATGGTTAAAAAAAAAGTCTCCTGGACTGAAAGGAGAGGAGGAAAAAAGGCAGGGTTTGAAATCCTGTAACAATTTCCCTCCAGCTTGGGCTCATAAGCTTCCAGTTTAGGAAAACAATAACACTCCTCTGCTGTAAGCTCACTTGAACACATGCAGTCATAGGAGATTTAAGTGAAGAGTCTTACAGATTAATCAAAAGGAGTGGACACTAGAAATTTAAACTTTATGTTTAAACTTAAGAAGTAATTCCTGTGCAAATGTTGCCTGTAGCCACTTGTGTCAGAGGTGCACAGGGTTATCCTCCTCAGTCCAACCTGGGAGGGACAGAGGGAACGGAGAAGAGGCAAGCCATCCCTCAACCTCAGTGCCTTCTGGTACTTACACTTTGATGGCCTTCAGGTCATCAAAGGTTCTGTTCCTTTTTGCTATCACAAAAGAGTCACCTTTCAAGTAACTTATTTGGCCTGTTTTGTCCCTGAAACTCCCATGCCAAAGAGCTCCTGTTTTTCTCTAAACAATTGGATGCTGTTGGTTGGGTGTGAAGAGAGTTTCTGCAAGAGCACAGATGATTCATGGCAGCATCTTGGATGCAGCTGCAAACACAGACAGGGCAGGATTGGCTCAATGGCAGCAAAATCAGCTCCACCTTTGCTCCAGGAGAACATCTGAAAGAAATGGCATCCATTGCACAAGGACTTTGGTGGGGCCTCAAAGGCATGTTACAACAGTGAAGGAAAAAGCATTTTTTCCCCATGACCATCTTCTTTTATGCATGAGAGGAAACACATGGAAGCCTGATGGGACTGGACCTGTTCCGGGGCTACTCTGAGCCATATATTCAAGACGGATTTCTCTTTGAGGGAGACGGGGTTGAACCAAACAAAAATGCTTCAGGCAAAACTCCGTGCTGTTTTCAATTACTTTAGAGGATTGAAGCGTTCACAAGTATCTCTCTGGGGAAGCAAAGCTCTTTACCAAAAGCAGGTTCCTGGGGGCCTGTGCTGGTACAGAGCATGTTGTGTTAAATCCAGCAGCTGAAGCTTGCTGACTCGAGCAGGACTGCTGGGCACTGTCCTGACGGTTGCTGACCTTCCTGCAGGCTTCCAGAATCTTCCACCCAGGCCTTGGATGACATATATTTAATCAGAACAACATAAATGAGCTCTAGGTCACAGGACTGTGGGTGTTTAATACTTGAGCATGCAGTTGGGTTTAGCAGTCTCAGCTCTTTCTGGTCTCCACACAAAGGGCTTGACACCTCCAGAGAATGACTTGCACAAGACACCTATCTTGGAAGGAATCAGCATGGATGAACTGCCTAAGTTTTGATAACTAAAGGAACACAAGATGCATCCCATCTCATGATTCTAGACACTGAGCAGAAAATAGCTAAGCCTAGGAAGAAGCAGTTCAGACCTGGCTTCTGCAAACCCAGGAGATC
>VYZQ01010581.1:34095-103052 GCA_013400655.1 Mystacornis crossleyi
AACTGTCTTTCCAAGCACTTGGTGGATAAGAAGCAATGTATAAAAATACACAGTACTACTGTCTACAGAGAGTGAGGAATTAAATGTCTGTGAGTGGTATCCTTGAGAGATGGCTCTGCATCCAGTGGTCTGCCTCTGACTTGGTAGGAGCAGTTGGTGGGATTTTAAACAGTCAAGACACATAAACACGGTTTTACTGTAGATGTAGGTCCTGCACTGCCTAATGTTCTTTGACATTGCACAGGCGTAGCCGGGAAACTAAAACATTTGTTGATGGATTTGGAGATTAAATAAATAGTGAATTATCTGCAGGATGTTAAAATGCAGAAGTGACTGCCTATCCCATAATAATAAGCCAGCCCTCCCCCAGTACTTCTTGAAATGTGAGTATTTCTGCAAAAGCAGGCACTGTGTTGGTTCACAGGGCCATTTGTTTAGTAGGTCAGAGCAGTCAGACATCTGGGCATTGGTAAAAATACATCCGACAGCTCGGTGACATCTTGCACAACTGACTGTCTGAGAGCCTAGACTGGAAGTTTATTATTTGTTAATCTCCTTTTTCAAATGAATTCCAATCATGCAGTTAGAAAACCACATGGTGGATCACAAAAACCACAATTAAAATATAACAAGCATTCATTGCAATTAAAATATAGCAACTGGTGAATATTAGCCCAACTGAAAACAGATCAAGGCAAGAGGTTTGTTTCAGACTAGGCAGACAAATCCCTGGGAATCACTGCAGACTTGGGGGAGGATTTATTTGCCAGGAAAGAAATGCAGTCTGAGACAGATGATGGTACCTTCAGGGTACCCAAAGCCTCTAGTTCTCAGTACTGCTCAGATGGCCTGAGTACCAAAGCATTGCTTACAGAGGGAAAAATAGAGTAGCTCAGCATCCCTGAGACAAATCCAGGCTAGAGACCAAGAATGATGGAACAATTTTTTGATTGTTTTAACCTATTTTATAACAACTGCTGCTCAGAGTGCAGCTTGAGCAAGTCAGAGCTTCCAGTTGCTGTGTCAGATTGGATTTGAAGACTGAAGTGTTTCAGATCCCACTCTGATGACCACTGCAGCCAACACCACCCCAAAACTGCTATTCCACCTATCTCTGCTAATGCATTGGTGCTGATTTTCTGAGAGCAAAGAAAGCAAAGTAGCTCTTGCCATAAATAAGGGAATTACACTGATTATCTTGATGCCTGGAGCTTGTTTTTTTCCAAGAACCCACTGCCTCTTGTATTGGTGGTAAATCTGGGCTGTACCCTCTGTACAGTATTATCTTAGATTTTATATATTTTGTAGATGGGACAGTAGAAGGGAGTTGGGAAGTTTTGGAATGTTTGTATGGTGGAGACAAAAGACTAGGGCAAGGATGCAAAAAAAAAAACCAAACAAGTGAGAGCCGTACCTGAGCAACCATGATCTTGGCTGGTGGAGGAGCTGTTTTCCCCAGTGGTGTGTGCCCAGCAGTGTGGGTCCTGCTCAGCCAGAACCTGGCTGTGTGCTGCTCTGCTCTGCTGCCCCCAACTCGCTATCAGCAAATGGCACCAGAAGTACAGACGCACTGAGATGTGATTAACTCCAAGAAAAACACAAAACATCTTTTCCTGAGTATGAAGAAGCTTTGCCTAATTTTACAAAATTGACTAATATTTCTATTCAATGTTTCTTCTTAGGGTTTTCCTGGTTCTGGTACCAGGCAGAAGTCCTACACTGACCTGCTTTGCTCTCGACATGCAGTAGCAACAGGGATTAATATATAGTAACAACAAAAACTAGCATAGTTAAGAGCTTATTTTCTCATCTAAATAATCAGCAGTGAAAGAAGTTTCTGTCTCTGGGAAGTGCTTAAACTGTCAGGCTTTCTGTCCAAGCAATATTCTACTAAAATACCCTGCCAGCATTTAAATTGGAGGATGCTGGCTACTGGAGGAAATGCTTTTAAGATTAATATACATAAGTGTAGAGTTAGCGATCAGCTCATGCTGGCTGCTGATAACACTGCTGCTGCTGGAACTCCGCAGTGATGAGCTATGAGATGCCTTTCCCAACAAACCTCCACCCAGCAGCAATTCTCCTGGTACCTGACCCAGCATTTCAGATCCTCTCCAAAGAACTGCAAGCTCATGGACATTGACAAATAAAGTGACGTGGTTTTACTGAGCTTTTGCAGATGTTCACAGATTCTGTCTGAGAAACAAACAACTATTCAAGTCCACCCTGCCCTGTGAGGGTCTTTCAGGTTGCATCAATGGTCTTTTGAGTGGGAAGGGAGGCACCTTTGCTGGTCCCATTTCACTGGGGACTCTGGCAAAGGGGAAAAACATGCCAGGATCGTGATATAATGCCGTGGGGGCTGGTTAAAGGAATGTGCATTTTGCAATGGGAAAAGTGCATTTGTGGATGTGCTCAGTGCTCACAGCAACCTAAATCTGCTGAAAGAACACCAGTCCTGGGAGTCTTCACAGGCAGTGGCATCCCCTGATGCATGGTGCATTGGCTGGAGTACATTATCCGTAACCAGGGTCTGGACACATCTGAAAACCAGCTCCTTCGTTTTTTATGATGATTTTACATAGGTGGAGGGTAAAAATGACGTTCAGCATTGAGCCCTCTTGCTTCCTCCTCCCCTTTCCCAGGCCCACGTTCAGGTTCCTAAGACAAGCTGCAGAGAGAGGGGCAGCCCCACACCAAAGGCAGCCTCTGCACAGACTGACCTGTGGGTTCACCCCAGCCGAGAGCCAGCACAGCCCAGGGAGGGCAGCGTGGTTCACTTGGAGCCATCACAGTGGTACCTCTCAGGGGGGTTTCAAAGTCAAGCCCTGGGTAAGGGGTGTGTGTTACTGGCTGTGGGCGTCTTCTGGAACAAACAAATACTTAAAATTAAAATGCTGCCCATGCCTGCTGAACTCCAAAGACCATAAAATCTATTCCTGACGTCTGCTGAAACAAGAGCATGATTTGAAGCTGGTTCAAAGTTTGCTGAAATTACCAAGAGCCCTGCCCTGGTCTCCCTCTAACCAACACACACAGTTTCTACAGGCTTTTAATCTGTTGCCCTCTGTATGACTTGACTTCACACATGAAGACTTCCAAAGCACAGGAAAAGCAAAATACCAAGTAAATGGGAGTAGCAGAAAATGTCTTTTCCAAATGCAAATACCAATCAGTCACTCCAGCGTCTGGCATTAGACAAATCTGTAGAGATGATAAGTATCGTAACGGGCTTGTCCCCACAGCAGAGTAAATGTCTAACCTCAGTTGTCTAAAGCTGATTAAAAAAGCAGACAAACTGGTTCGTTTACAGGGTCATTGCAGCCTGGACTCACCTATGGACTGGAATGAGTTGCTTTTCCAAGTGACATTCAGTTCTAGTTCCTTCTGTGATGTTCAGTTTATTTAACCCAGTTTAATCAGTCTCAGAAACACACACAGTTTATTAGAGCTGTGTCACCGTGCCTCAAGCTGCAAGCAGTGAGTGTAACTCTGCAGAGAAGCCAGTCGTCCAAGCCCCAAAGCTCTCCATACCACATAAACCATACATCAGGAAAACCAGAAATTTTAGGCAATCAAATGCCTGAGACTTTGCAAGATGAAGCCGTCAAAAGGCATTGCACAAGTCACTTAGGGATAATTAGTGCTACTACAGTTTAAAACCCTCTGCAAATGCCCATTTTCCACAGATTAGGTGCCTTTAGGCATCCTTTCCTCTGGGTAAATTGTAAATTATTTCTGTGCAGCTGTAAGGACAGCCTGAGGATGCAGAAAAGCTAAAGTTGTATATATGAGTATAAAGCTCAAAGAAAGGGGATATAGCAGATTGAGCCCAAATTTGCTTTCACTTATTCCCCCCCTGCTCTGTGGGAAGGAGAGTTTGGACCTGTGTTCACCACAGGAGACCCCGTCACCATCCTCCAAACGAAAATGTCTTTTCTGCCACACCTCCCCTGCCCACAATGTCCCCTCTGTCCCACCGCTTGTGTAGGACCCAAAGTGGTTGGTAGGAACAGGGCAGGACCCTGTGAGACTCCCGGGGGGTCTCTGCCCTACAGCACTGGGGTTTGAGGGTCTGGTCTGGTGTTTTGTTACCCTACCTGATAAACGTCTCTGGAAATGCACCATGGCTTCAGCATGAGCTGCAGGACCCTCAGGTTTCCAAAGCGGCAAGTCCTCAGAGCCCGGGACGTCAGGCTCCACACCAGGCTGTCCCAGCTGTAGAGCAGATCCTCAAAGCCAAAGAGCACAGCAGCCATGCCAGCTCCCTGCGTGAATCACCCCAGATTCCCTGCTCGGAGGCAACCAGCTAATCCCAAGGCGCCTTATGAACTGTAAGGTTAAAGAGTCACTGAAATTTCCATCAAAGAAGGAGAACGAAAAGCAAGGGAAAAAAAAAAAGCAAACCACCAAACCACCAAACCAAAACGGACAACAAAAACCAGCAGCCAAAATAAACTGTTTGGGGATGTGTCTTTCTCCCTTTGCATACGCCCTTCAGGATGTGGTTTCTCCCTCTGTATCTTCCCAAAGCGAGTCCTGCTGCACCCAAGGACGAGCAAGGAAGAGGTAAAAATACCACTCCTGACTTAGGAAGGCATTTGCACATCCCTTGCAAAGGACTTCTTGGTAACACTGCATCACTTCCCAGCTCTCCGCTGCAGACCCAAGAAGCAAACTCGGATCCAAAGTCATCACTTTGCATGCTCGGTCCTGGGACTCCATCCAGAGGGAAGAAAAAAGCCTCTCACACTCTGTCTGCCAGCATTCCCAAGGCATTCCACTATTGGGCTTAACTCTTTCAAACACTCTCGAAGAACATCTGAGAAGGCAGCTCTGCCACATGCAACATTTCATCCTTTCATTTCGTGTGTTAACTCGCCATTGCACTGTTACACTCCAGTCTTTTTCCCACCCAGCTGTCTGTTCTCGAGCCTTTTAATGTTTTGGACTCATAAGGGAACTTAATCTTTGCAGGAGAATTATGCAACAGTCTGCAAAGCACCTTATTTACCCAAGGGGCGATATTTTGGAAAGTTAAATGGATTAAACAACTGCCTTTTAATATTGGTCAGATTCAGCTGGTGTGGAGATATTTTTAACCCTTGGTGAGCTCGCATTCGTAAGGGTGAGTTTCATCTGAACAAGGCCAGGAGAAAGTTCCAGAAGAGTTGGATGCCAAAACGCCCTTTTTGGTCTATGGATTCAAAGATTCACTCCTGGCATCCCTTCCTAAAATAAATATTGAGAAGAGATCAGTTCCCTGCCTGTTTCCCTGCAGGAGCAGTTGTCTGGGTGGAGACTTCAATGCTGTCAACATCTATGATGAGTTGAGCTGAGGGAACTGGTCCAGTGAGGGTGCAAATGCATTATCAAGATGAAGATTTTGCAGTTCAGTTAAATCACCACAAAATCATGTAGTTAAGTTGCGAGACATTTTCCAAGTAAATCCAATGAGTGCTTCTTCCTATTTAATCACCAGGTGGGGAAACGGAGGTTGGAAGTATTTTTACCAAGGGCAGTGTGCAAGCCAGTGCCCTTGGAGACAGCTGCCTGTCAGCGCTATTTTTCACTCATTTTACTCCCCCTTCAGAGGAATGTGTGCAAAAAGGCCACAGGATTTGGAGGGAGCAGACAGGAGTCAGGTGTAGGAGAATGCTTACATGGAGACACTTCTTAGGAGGCACTTTTTTTAGAAGGATAGGCAGGACAGCTTGAGATGAAATCATGAGGGACCTACATGCACTGAAAACCTAAAGCTGGTGTTTGGGAGGGATGAGAAGGCATCATTTCCAAAAAGCCTCAGTGTCTTCCCTGATTCAACTCCCTGGATAAGGAAGAAGCAGGAATATTAATATCTGCTTGATTTTCTGTAGGTCTGTCCCACCATGACCCCATCCATAATTTGTTCTTTGAGGACTGAAGGACATGAAGCAAGCTGTGCGTCACGATAACGGCACAAGGATGCTTGTCAGCTCATTGACAGGGCAGGTGGAGGGCCAGGAAAATACAGCTGTAAAATTCATGTTCTCAGCCTAATTGCTTCTTCAGGACTTCATTTTTAGAGTAGCTTCATAAAATATGGTAATAAAATCGTAATAATGTTTCCTTTAAGCTTGTTGGGAGCTATTCATTCTGCAAAGTGCAGTTTTCCTTCCTTCTCTCCCTGTCCCTGCCTGTTTTCTTGGTGTCCAGCCTTTGCTGTAATCTCCCTATGCTCATCCTCTCTTGGTTATTTTCTTGCCTATAACCTCAGCAATGCTCTGCTTCTGTTACCAGCAATGTAGACAAGGGACCAGGAACATCTCCACTATAAAGCCTCATTTGGAAGAAAGGAATTTTTATATATATATATAGAGAGAGNTAAAATTAGCTGCTCCATATGTGCATCAAGTCTTTCCTAATGGCTGAAAGGAGATTTTCAGCCTGTGTCCCAACTCGGTAATTATGCAACAGATGAGGGCAGCTCTGAAGGAGCCTTTTCACTTGGCTGATGACATAATCAGACTTTCTGCAACCACTTCTCCTATGTATTTATTTAACTGATAGACTGGACCAGTCTCCTTTGGAGTCACTTGAGCCTACAGAAGGCCCAGTGAACTTTTCAGTGGATAGATTTACGTTCATGATTAGAGTAGATTGTCTGGTTTCCTGCAGAGGTTTTCCTGCTGACCAGACATAAAGTATTTTTTGAGAGAGTAAAAGCTGCCTGAGTACAGATTGCACATCCCACCTTGCAGGACACAAGAGAATTGCAACCATGGAGGTTTCTTGGGCAAAGATAGCCCATCCTCTCTAGAGCCAAGAGATACTATACCAAAAGAGCTCTTTTCAAGCAAGACACCACAGAATGTGCTCTTTCTTATCCAAAATGGTCAGAAGAGGTTATTGCTACAGGGAGTGGCAGAAGAGAGGAGAAAAAATTACAGAGCATTGGCAGCTTGGCTCTTTCACTGGTGTACCCTTTGAGTAATTTCTGTAAAATCATATTATAGTTCTATAAAACATGCTCGTCTTCACCTTCACTGAGGTCAATTAGGAAAAAAAAGCCCTTTGCACTCTACATAGATCTATAGACATTTGCAGGTCTTTTCCTCTCTAATTATGCGCTGATTATTTCCTGCTGTTTCTGAGAAAATGTCAGCCAAAACATTTACTATGAAACCTCCCACATTTTACTGACAGTCCAAAAGCTGTTACTAGGGTGTAAAAATAGCTCCTTACTTCTCTTGAAAAAAAGCAAAATACCAACCCCCCTTGAGCTGCTGTGTTGTTTCACGGGACTGTCCCTGGGGCTTGAAGGCTGGGGGTGGATTTCCCATCCCAAGCCCTGCAGGCAGCTCCTCCTCTCTGCAGACCCTGCAAATCCCTGCTGTGCACTGGTGTAGGTGGGTGCTGCCTGCACCAGGAACTTGAGAGACAAGTCCATGTTCACCTTTGTGGCCTTGGAAAGAGCAGTTCAGCATCTCTCTCCAACATGCTCTAGAATAAACCTCTATCCACCACTTTCCGATGGGTGTGGACGTGTTTGGTTGAAAGAACGACGTGCTGGGTGGGAGGCAGTTTCCCTTGAGTTTGCTGTAAGCATACCAGAAATATCCTATTTCTGCTCCACACATGGTCCCAGTGGTCCCTGCAGCTCCAGCCCAATGTGGTCTTTTAGGTTCTATTTCAAATTCATGGCCCTTTTTGCCCTTTATTTCTCTACAATGTAAAGAGGATTAATGTTGTCAGAGCTTTGTACCCAGAGTTCCCTTTCATGTTGCAGCTTCATGCTTTCCTATGTTGGAGATGCATTTTTGAGATATTTAACTCCTTGTGCCTTAATGGCAAGGTTTTCTCCTTGTGCCTTATGGCACATCATCTTCGTGTCTGATACGATGGGAACAGTTCAGGGTTGTCCTGCTGCCAAGTGATCAAACCCCCGGGTAAGGAGCCAGCCTTCTCCCTTCACATGTGCCCAGGCAGAGCCAGAGCACTCGGTGGGGACTTACAGCAGTGACCTCCCTCCTGTGGCTGCAGTGAACCACAGAGTTCCAAGATTTTCAATGGTCATTGTGCACCAGATCCACCCTATTTCTACCCAAGTCAAGGTGCTGTCATTCCTCATGCTGACTCATCTGGTCTTCTCTGTCTCTCCCCTGATGTGTGACCTTGCTGCCACCCAAGGAGGGATCATGGACAGCTTCTGTTCAGTAGGAGCTTCCTGGAGTGCAAGGACTGCATACTATTAATTTTATTTCTTGTACTTCTGTACTTTGTCTATATAGTGAAAGATTTTAGGGATGGGTTTAGAAGGAACTGGAAATGGCATTTGATTTGAAGAAGCAAATCCTAAGACCTTGAGGGCTATTGTACAGCATATATGCTCTAGGCAAAAGAAACTCTCCCAAATTTAAGAGGAGTGAAAATAAAGTATAGATATCCATACTGGGTCTGCTGAGAGCTTTGATCAGCTAAGAGTTGGCTCTGCATTAATTTTGGATTGCTGAAAGATTGTGACCTCAGTCTGGCTGGGCCACAATGTCTGGACAGGGATCATGCCTGAACCTTTATAGACTTGTAGAGGAGATACCAACACCCCTAGCTCACCTCTCTGGAACTGTTAGACAAGAAGTTGTTCTTGGAAGTATCTCCCAAAGATGTGCTGCCCCATGCAAATGTGATGCCTGTGCCTGCACTGCTTCAGTTACCTCCTAACTCTCACCTTCCATATGCTTCCAAAACCACAGATATGAACAGCCTTCCACTGGCCCTCCTGGTCTGCCACCACTGACAGCCCTAAAACTTTCCTGCAGAGAAAATGCAAGAAGCTGAAGACTCCCCTGCTGGTTGCATTTTAGGACGAACATCATGAGTCAGAAACCCTGGCCAATTTTCTCAAGATGTTCTCATGGGTCCGTATGGCCTAAAATGTTCCATAATGAAATGAACTGCTGCTTCACAGCAGAATGAAATAGCAGAATGAAAATTTACTATTCCAGTCATCCACCTTGATCATAACATTTCTAAAGCTCTTTGAAAACTTAAAAGTGCTCTGGTAGTGCTAAGTATTATCATTATGCCAACAGCAGCTCCTTCTGTGTAAGGCTGTTCATGTCCTCACTCCAGAGAGATTTTTATTGACTGACAGAGAAGAGTATGTCATCTCCTCAAATCATACACATTTCATTTCCTAAAGTAAGTTGTGCTAGCAACTTAACAAGGTTTAAAAGTAGGTGAATCCTATAAAGCTGGGCTTTTACTTGTCCCTAATATTCCACCAGCTAAAGTGATTTTCACTTCTGCTATGCAGAAACGTGAAAGCGATTGTGCAGAGATTTGCTATTCAATCCTCTTTCTCCATGGATGCTGTGGTGAATGAGTCTGCAGGAGGGGATGTAGGTCAGGACAATGTATTAAGGAAATAGTGCAGAACAGCCGCAGAAAGTGAATGGTGAGATCTTAAATACGATTATTCACTTTGGAAACCCAAGCTTATGATTAACTCTGATCCCGCTGGGCACTGTAACGTCCTGTGACTGGGCTCTCCAATCAAAGCAGCACGTGCTTGCACATGCCCATCACCACAAGGTTCATCTTCACCAGGCTCTCTGCTATTATGTGCAGAAGTGCTGGGGACAATTATTTTTGGCCAGAAGAAAACAGAAAAAAAAATCACAGCCTGTTTGTGAGGCATGTATGAACAGGGAATAACCTAGACCTCATCCAGCAGCTGAGCTGTTTTCCTTCCATGTTATTCACCCATGTCTAAAATAGTTTCTGACAAGGTTCAGGGGTGAAACAATACGAACCTGAGACAAACCTGTGTCTGTGTCCATCAGGTGAGCACTGAATCTCAGACTGTGCATTGAACATGCCTGACTGCTCACAGAAGTCACGCACTTGTGCAGTTACACCCTTCTTGTTTCAAATTTTTGCTTATTCCTTGGGTGACTGGAGCAAGTGTTTGCCTTCAGGGGCTGGAGTTAGATGATCACTAAGGTCCCTTCCAACCCAAATCTTTCTATGATTCTTTATGAGAGGTTCCCCTGTAACATGTGTTCATACAACTTTGAATTGTATATTTATCTTGTGCTTCCCACCCTTTATCAGGTGATGGTCAAGCTATCGCAATGGCCTTGGCTGAGGGCTGTGGTTTGGAGGACACATTTTTCACTTTGCAGGTGTCCCTTAACTGGCACTATTTGCCTGGGAGAGGGGACAAATCTGGTGGCTCATGAACAGGCAGTCTGCAGTTCTGCCCTATGGCATGGTGGATAATTTAATGAAGGGTGGCCTTGCTGTCCATGCAAAACAAGCCTACACACAGCACAAATGGGCCATTGCAGCAGAACATTTTCTTACAACTTATCCTGCAGATATATTTAAGTATCTGCCTGATTCAGACCCAGTGGTAACACTCACTGCTTTCAATGGCTGATACAAAGTCCTTTCTGTTCATAAACAAGGGTGAGCATTTCATTAAAAAGAAAGAGGGCAAAGGAAACATATTTTAGAAAATCAGTGGTCCAGATTTCTCATGTTTAATCTTGCTTATGTGTTGGAAAGTTGTTCCGGCCTAAAATAAAGAACACATACTAATTTATTCCGAAGCTCGTTATAAACAATCATTACTAGTACATAATGATATTGCTGATTAGGATGTAATTGTCACTGGACAGAGAGGAAGATAAGCAGGTCAAATATAACCTTCAGAGTGAAAATGAGGAGGGATCTGGTCCTATTCAAGAAAAGTCATCACTTTCTTGAACAATATTGAAAGAGTCACATAGCTTTATGGGTCTCCATTTCCTCAATAGATTAATGCACTGACATTTGTCAGGTGACATGAAATCTCAGGGGAACAGTTTCACATTAAAAAGTAAATAAGTATTCTAGAAAGCCAACTGGTCATGTTCCATGGGAGTTATGCAGCAAAAAGCAGAAATACTTAAGATATCTTGGGTCGATAATGTACCCTCTATGTTGAAAGCTCCTACACTGATTATCGAAATGAGCATAACTATGGGTTAATAAATGTTCCCTGAGGTGAAGATTGGATATGTACGTGTGTGCTCCCTGTGGGAATAGTGCTGTACACATCTAGGCAATGCTAAATGTGTGTAGGGAGGCTGCTGTAGAGGAAGGGGATGTCCCAGACCGAGCCACGCTGGGCTGCTAAAACCACAAAGCCTTGTGTGTGCACACATTTGCACACTCACTCATGGCATCTTGGGGCTCTTGGGTTGTTGCTATTTCCACAGCACAATTAATCTGCAGATGGGAAATGCGGGAGTCAACGGAGGGGGATTTCTGTACAGCAGCAGATCTTCATGCTGAGAACATCTCCCCAGCTGGGACCAGTTAGACCTTCTCAGTAGAGCATAAGAGTTGACCTCTACCCCGTTTGCTCCTGAAACGCAGACCCCTGTGGCTCCTGCTAATGGGAAACCTCCATTTGTTGTAGGAGAGTGCTGGATCCATGCCATCTGCAGTGATAATGCATGCACAGTTGACAGAAGAGGATAACTTGCACTTCTGTTGCTGGTTGGTTTAAAACCCTGAGCAAACATCAGCTTCTATTGCCTCGTGATGCACTGGGAGATTTGTACTGTTGAGCTGCTACCAGGGCTGTGAGAAACAGGGACAAGAGGGCTGAAGTGCCCATGTGGGACCGTCAGTCTCAGAGGCTGGCAGTCCTGACTTTCCTTTTCTCTGGTTGCTTTCTACAGCTGCTATCCCACCAGCATTTCCAGATGGGGCTCTGAGTTTCAGGAGGTATAAATAGTAGCCCAGACTCCTGCAGAGGTGGAGAGAAGTTAATCAAACTCTCTCATGCTCTGTCTTCCAGCCTGATGGTTTGCTATGGGGGATCCTAACGCACTGTCTGGCTTGTTTGCTCATACTTCCTGAAAAGAGGATAAAATAGATCGAGAGCTGCCGGATCGAAGCAGCAAGTCAGTCACTTCATTGTCTCTATGGACAGAGCAGACTGAGGCTGTTCAGAACTTAAAACAAAGAGGATTTACGCTCTTGATTTAGAAATTTATGACTCATTCACATTTTGGCTGTTAGAAGTGGCTGTCATTTCCCCTGCCCCCAAAACATCCATGCCATAAAAAAGAAAACCCCTAAGCTCTTTGCTGTTCTTATCTTGATGCACAAAGAATTCAAATGTTCACTGTTGCTATCTGGAGCTTGACTTCCTGTTATTAAGAAGGACATCCTAGTATTTAACAACATGAAATTTTTTTTTTTTCCCCTTCTTCAAGCCAGGCAGAAAGTCTAATGATTCTGGGGTTTGTTTCCTGCTTGTAATTAAGTAGGTCACAGCTGCAAAGCAAGAGAACAAGAAAATATTCAGATCATACAAAGCCAAAAGCTATTAAATCATTTGCAGCTGAAGGATACAGCAGATTTTCTTATTAAAAAGAAGTCTCAAGTCTAAGGAAAATAAATATAGCAACTTTTAGGAGAATGATGAACTTGGAAGTTCTGCCCAAGCACCACAGTAGCTCAGAAAAAAGGGAGTGATCAAAACCCAGCTAATGTTGTTCACAAGTTGAATAGCCCTATGTGGTTGAAATAAATTCACTGCTTCATTGCTTAGAGCCATATATTTTATCCATGCAATCCACTTTGAACCACATACAAGGCCGCCCTCATTTCTTCTGGGCAGTTTCCACCCGGCCCTCCGTGTCAGCCTGGAATGCCACACCATGTCCTCTCCTGTAGGTCCCACACACCCTTCCCAGCTCCAGCTGCAGCTCGGACACAGCATGATCTCTACCCAGAAACGAAGATCCCATGGGGCTGAAGGTCTTTTGATCTGCACTCATGATTTGTGTTGTTGTGTTGCCCTGATTTGGTTCCCACTCCACCTCTGTCCAGGACAGAGAGCTGCCCTTGGTCCCTGCACCACTGCCTTCACCACACAGACAGTACCAGCAGAGCATGGTCCATTGCCCTTGATAAGCCATGCACACGTGGGTTGAGGAACCACCTCTGAAGTGCTCTGACAGCAGTGGTTCAGCCTTATCATGGACAGGCATCAATTGACAAAGCCATGTCACCACCTTGCAAAGCCAGGGAAAACTTCCTTCACAGGCTGAGGTGTTAGTGAGGACCAGGCACTTAAAGAAAAAATTGGTCCTAATTCACTTCATTTGGTTTATTTCAGGATTCAGGAGGAGCATAAATGACTGCACATTTCTGTTGAGGTGCTATTGCCTAGACCTCAGTATAAACACTCCTCCAAACCATTGCTCTGTCAAGAAGAGGGGACAGAGAGCAACAACCACCCTCACCTTTCTCAGGTACAGTACCTGAGACTATTCTGCTCCATCATGGAAAGGAGATGAAAAAGGGTACTCAGCTATGAGAACAACCTTATTAAGTGTCTGCCTTGGTCTAAAGAGCAATGGAGATGTGTCCCAAATGCATCATTGCTGTAACAATGGGGCTCTTGTTCTGTGCAGTGGGAGAAATGGTCTTTGGGAGGATTTATGTCTGAAGCCCACCAAAATCAACACTGAACGCGGCAGTGGTCCAGTCAGACAAGAATCACTGCCTTGGCAGGGAACACCCACTGTGAATCTGTTTGATTTCAAAATAGTGTGTTTGGTTTTGTCAGAGAGTCATTAAGATATGGGTAGAATAGCTAGAACGAAAGCTTATTTCTGCTTCTATAAAAATGTGATCAAGAGAGACATAAATCTCTACCATTATAAATTGGTGATGACCTAATGTTTATTTGAGCTCTGACTGGGAAACTTGTCATGGGAAAGAAAAGCCCACGTAGATGGTATTCTGGGCTCTGTCCCTGTGTGACCAGACGTGGTCAGTTCATTCCAGGATAAGAGAATGTGGACCTTTTCATGTTGGTATTTCTTGGCTTTGCAAGCTAGGAACTGGGAGCGAAAGTTGGTCAGTGCCTCCCCAGTGGGCAATCGTTACGAAACAGAAACAACGGAAGGTTTTTCAGAGCCTGGTGCCCGGGGAATTTGAGGTCAGGCCTGCAGTCTCTCCTTGCAAAGCACTGACCTCAGGGGAGAGGGGCTGAGTGCAAGACTGAGGTGGTAGATACCCTGGGCTGCACAAGATGCGTGATCCATCTTCACACGATTCAGGGTGTCTGGATTTCTCTAAAAGGCAGTGATTTCAGAAATGTGTTGCTCCCTTCCCTCTAAAACAGGGTTCTTTCACCCTGAGCCCCTTACGTAGAGGACTCCTGGGGAAAAAGGTGCTGATTTCAGAGAGAACACTAGTGCTAGGAGCTATAAGGATTGTTCAGAGACCCCATGGTATCTCTTGGTCTTTGCAGGAAAACATTTATGCTGCCTACACCCTTGTTCTCGATCTTTCAGCAATTTTCCTCCCAGTCTAGGGTGGATAACAGCGTTCATGGATTAGTAAGAAACAAAGCTCAGGAATGAAAAGTTTTCAAAATGCTTCTGTGACCCAGAGTCTGGCCAGCACCACAAAGTCTGCTGAGACTGATTGTCAGAAAAGGGGCGAGGTCATCCACTGGCAGCAGCCTGATTATCTTTCCCCTGACACTGTTCTCCAGAAGCCGGGGTTTGGCCCCAAGGCCACTTTAACTGCTCTCCGGTGACTGATTGGATACATTGGAATGCACTAACATAGCTGTGCTTTTAAAAATCAACGTCCTCTGGTTTTATGACTCTTCTTGGCCAGGTTCCCACTTGCTGTTACTGAAGCAAACCCTTTTTCTCCTGCAGGAAACTGCCACTATTGGTGCATTTGAAAGTTTACGGGAGGATACACAACGGCTGCATTACAACAAAGTCCAGGATGGAAAAAGGAAGCTTTCCAACATTTCAGAGTGGAAATTATGAAAATTAGAAAGCCTCCTCCCAGTCTCTGGTGTGGTTTGCAGGCATGAGTTGGGTGGAGAGATGCTGGAGAGGGAGGAAGGGGATGTGGATCTGCACTTCCAGCTAATGGGAGCCCTGAGGTTTGATCCTGCATCAAACACTCCTAGATTTGCAGGGTGTTGGCAGTTCACCTTGGCTTTGTCCCTGAAAGCATCTTGGCTGCCAAGTGGCAGCAGCGGCACTGGCTGGGTCTTGCAGAGGTCTGCAGGGGATCAGTGTCTGCGGAGCCTTGTAATATGTAACGTCCAGTGTATTATAAGGAATAATTTTAAGTTGTGGTGTAGGATTGCCAAACTCCCCTCTTTCAATAGCCTGTTTATCATATTAGCTTTGACCGATTTTCTTGGATGGTGTTTTCAAATATTGGGAACTCCAGGCTCTGCCCTCAGGCAACAGTAACAGCTTTGAAGTCAGCTCTGAGGAAAGGAGAGACTCTGAAACTCTGGAAATTCACTTTTCTTCATTTTTTGTGAAAATCTGGACCTTTAATGAGGGTAAACTACCCTAATTAGTTAAAACCTCAGTAGGGTTTTAACCTTGCTCATCCTCCTCCCCCTGTCTGCAGGTGCATTAAGAGAAGACTGAAAGGCAGAAAGTTACTTGATGCCAACCCCATTCAGCTCCTTAAGATGCTCCAAAGCGTCATGGATAATATTACAACCCATGCAGGACAAGACTTATGGCAAGAGAAGTACTGTGCCTATGGAATCTATAGCAAATAGGTTAATAAAAGCAAGATGTTAGAAAGCTTTTTTTGATTACTGTGGAGGACAAAAAGGACGTTGGCATTCTCCACTCTGAATAGTGACAAGTTCTCATGGATCACATTGTTCAGGGGAGCTCACTGACCTGTGCTCTTCCTCTGAATTTCCCACAGTGCTCTTACCCAGGCAAACCTCTATCTTTTCCTGATAGAATAAACACCGGCATTTATGCAGAGAAATGATGAGACACGTATCTCTTTGAATGCCAAATTAAATCTATCCTGCAGAGAAGAAGAGGCATTTGGAGAGGGTGCAAGTATAGGTTCCAGTCCCTTTCATACCTCCCCAGCTGCCCTGTTCTCAGGTGAGGTATCTGGCCTTTTATCAGACACTGGTGTAGTCTCAGTGATCTGCTTCTGGTGCCCACAGCCTGGAAACACATGAATATGGGACACTATGCCAGAATATAATCATGGATCTGTCCTTCAGAGCAGGTACAGGCATTCCCTCAGGCTCTCTGAAGACAGATGTCTCCAAAAGAAACAGTGAGCACCACAAGTTCCCCCCAAAAGACTCAAACACAGAATATCTTAAAATTGAACAACTGTTTCTGTAGACACAGCCTCGAGGACACAGAGAGTTGGCTGGAGCACGGGGCTCTGCTGCTTGGCACCTGCCCTGCATCTGCTGGAGTCGTAGATGTAGAGTCACAGAGTCATTAAGATTGGAAAAGACCTGTAAGATCATCAAGCTTAACTGTTAACCCAGAACCACCGTGTTTGCCACGAAACCATGTTCCCAAGTGCCACGTCCACAAGTCTTTTGAACACTACCAGGGATTGTGATTCTACCACTTCCCTGAGCAGCCTGTTCCAATGCCTGACCAACCTTTCAGGGAAGAAACTTTTCCTAGTATCCAGTCTAAACCTACCCTGGTTCGACTTGGTGGACAGTGTCTCTGAAGATACTGGGATGAGTTGTCACCAGAAGACACATATTACTCTCTTTTCTTTGACTAATTAACAGTGCTAAAACAGTAATAAAAATTATAATGATTTCATGATGAACTTGTAACTGTAGGCTGGCTGAAGGTACATTTGGAAGGAAGCCAACGTGAGGAACACAGACTAGCGAAGACACCAACCCCTACCTTTAATCTCTCTTAGTCAAATTTCTCCAAAACACATCTCATCCTATCACTCCTCTGTTGGGAGCTGGCAGGGTGGAAACTCCCTGTGGCAGGAACTTTTGAGTTAAGGGTGATTTAATTCGCTCTTGCAGGGATTTCTATTCTGAACTAAAATGGTAAAACTGTGAAATGGTGCTTGTTCTGCACATAGATCTCCAAAGGGTAGATGCTTAGTGCACCAACATTAATTGCAGGTTATTAGTCCTTAGCTATTGTTTCACCCAGAGTTTACCTAATCTGTGTTGATACAAAACTTGGAGAGAAAATAGATATCCATGGTCCCACCCCATCAAGATTGGTGGCTTTTATAGAGGGAGTACTGGAAACTAAAATGATTTTCAACCTCAGTTAAGAAGCTTGCTCACTTGTTTCAAAGCATGCACAACCCTAATTGCACCTTCTAAATATATTCCAGAAATACAGCTGGATTGTAGACTCTGTGCGGGTGACTAAATGGCATCATTTGCAGTCCATTATCTTTCCAGAAGCTTTTCATGTGATGTCTTTGGGAAGTGGAGACTAATTGTACTCCTTGCTTATGCATTTGGGGAGTGTAAAACTTTGGTCCTTAAAAAAAAAATGAATTAAAGTGTAAGAATCACTCATATCCATTTTCTTGTGGAATGAAAAATCACCGTTTCTTTGAAGCCATTAGAAATGACTTAGACAATGAGGATAATATATACTTCACCAGGAAATAAGCTAAGCTCAGACAGAAAGTTTGGCCACAAGTTTGGAAATGTGTTTGAAATCTCAATCCAACTTTCTGAACTTGAGTCAGCAAAACAGGAACTGTGTGACCGACTACCTACACAACAGATTCCCTTTTGGTCAGAACAGCCTTTTCCATGATTTCCATCGGGCTGGTTGGGGAGCCCTGGTGCCTGTGAGCTTCACTGAAGCCACTTCTGGTGTTTAAAAGGCTTGTGTTGGTGTCTGGTCTGCACCAAAGAAGTCTTTAGAGTGAAAATGGAAAAGATCTATGAAGTGTAAATTTGCTGCTCATCTACTGTTTGGTTTTGATTTTTTTTCCAAACACTGACATTATCCTGACTTAAATGGATAAAAAGATTGATCAAGAAGTTAAGAACTAGAAAAAAGCATGTGCCATACTTTGCACTTGATGTCTGAAGATGCTGTTAGTTCAGGAAATTGTTGAAGCAACATTCAAGCAATCCCTTGTACAGATCAGGAATTGATAAAGTCTGAAGACTTCCTATGTCTGGAATTTAAAACACAGCTGAAGGCACGTCTAAGCTCTTCCAGGGATAAGTCCTGGCTAGAAGATGAGTTAGGACTAGGACTTTAGGTTGGGACAGGTTGGAAGGTATTTCAAACACCCAAAGTGCCACTTTGCATTACCTATCACTGGCTGACCTTGCAAGAAACACAGTCTCTGAAATGAAAAGCCCTTCCAGAAACCTCCACTTTAGGATGGCAAGTTATTGCCTTTTGGGCTGTGGAGCAGCACCTCGAAGGAAATTAACCTGGTACTAAACCATCACAACTCCTTTGTGTGAGCTTGGGGCTGCTGCTGGGAGTGTGATCATGGTACCAGCTCCCTGAAAAAGCCTTTTGAGAAGGCTTATTAGCCAAAAGGACCCATGAACTAGAGGAGCCTTTTCACCTCACCTAAAGTTTTATAACTGGATTCACATGATTCCCCCTTCCCTTTACCTGAATCCAAAACATTTGGATTTTGTCTCATTTCTGTCTCCCAACTGCTGTCCCCAGGCTTGCCCTTGCTTTGCTCTCTGGCCTTTCTGTCCCAGTGTTTGGCCAATGTGAAGGCAACAAATGCCAATTTGTAATGAAAAAAGCTTTTCATTTTCTCATCAAAATAAGAATCTGAAGTACTGGAAATTTCAAAGCAGAGCCTCTGCTCGTGAGGTCTCCAGGCCTTGAGAGCGTTCGATAATTCAATTAAGCTCCAACCATTTGAAAGCCAATTTGAGCAGTATCCTGGTTCCAAATTCTTCAGAGTTCACCAGTCACTATCCATTAGCCTCTACCATGCTCTTACCTCTTGCACTGTTAACCTGCATGCATTTTGGGGGGGATGAAGTCTGGCAGAGCTCCTGATCCATTTCACAGAGAAGTCTGTTTTGATTTGTTACACCTTTTAGAAGTGTCACAAAATATTATAACTTCCAGACACCTGAGAGGTGCACTAAGCATTTATCTGTCTAGGTAGAGTTCAAATTAAACCAGTTCCTCCAAAATACTTGTGAACGGGTCAGAAGAGATAAAGCTCAGATGAAGCAGATAAAATTGATGTTTCGGCAGTCACAAGTGATTATATCAGAGCATTACACAGGTGATGGCTTTGCTGCTTAAGATTAGCCTTTTATTTATTTTTTAAAAATTTTGATGCAATTATTTGTCTATAGGGATGGTGAATAATTTTTCATCACCTTGAGACTTGAGTAACTCCCAGAAAACAGCTAAGACAACAGGAGTTCCTTTCTTCAAGGTCTTTCTTCTGTCTTTGGCAACTTCTGCACTCAAATATCTACTCTTTGTTTGCTATCTATGATATCTGAGTAACTCTGCTGTCACCTCAGCAGTCTATCAGTTGAGTAGTGATGCTGTCAAGGTAAGAGACCCGTCCAAAAATGCCAGTGAAGGTGCTAAGCAAAAGTCCGCAGGACCTGCGTGCCAGTGTAAGAGATTTCAAGTAAATAGCATGAACTGGAAAGATCAACTTCCCTTGGATCAGTGGCTCAGTCGTGGTGTCAGAGCGAGTGCTCACAGCATCACTCACAGAGTTTGCATGAAAGGTTCCACGGGCCAGGATCACTCCCCCGTGAATGCTGCGAGGTCTGTCTGTTCCACCCCGCTGGACCCTGCAGCCCTCAGTTAGAGAGGTTTCCCACCACTCTGCTCTTGAATCCATGCTGGAAAAATTATTAGTAACAAGCTGAATGCTGAATTATGCTTTGTCTACTAGAAAAAGAAAGTCAGTTACTCAGAATAATAAAAATGCTGGTAGGTTTGTACAGCAGCAAGACATATTGGACTCTTTTGCTGGGTTTGCTTGGAGGCAATCTCCTCTCTTGCCAAAAGCAAAGGTCGCTATAAGCTGCAGAGTAGCGTGGGAAAACCTGCCTCAGAATTGGCCTGCTGAGCAGAAAGACTGACTTTTTTTCAGCCCTGGGTTCTCTCTTCTCAAGAGAAATTTATTTATAGGAGGAATGACGTTTCCTGCTGCATTCTTAACGTGCTTGCAGCTTGGGATAAGAACATGGGAGCTTTGTCTTCTGCCATCTGTTTTCTATGGCAATAAATATCCATTTACGGATTTATCTCTGCCTGGTGTGTTTTAAAGTCATGATACCAGTGAGTGTTCATGGATAACCATTCAGAGAGGAAGTGTCATAGGTAAATAGCAGTCCCAGCTCCATGCTAATATTGATTTACATTTGTGTAATGGACAGTGGATCTGTGGCTTGGGGCTTTGGCCACATTTTTTAATCTTATCTTCTTTGGAAGCACAAGAAATAAAAAAGCAATCTGGACTAAATTTCTGCTGAGCTGCAAGCATCCACTGACATAACTGGGCACGAGGCCTTTAATTTACCATAGCTGAGAACTGGGACCTAATGCTGGGGCATAAACTGCAAAACCCAATTTAAAATGGCTTTTCCAGCCAGACCTCTCCCAGCCTGATTAGTTTCTTACAGCACTTCATTTCGCCTGGAGACGACCTTCTTTTTTACAGTGCCTCTGTAGTGCCAGGCTTTGAGCCTCCAAGGGAGAAGAGAGGGCAGACTTGTTCCTTTTTAATACAAGAAAGCTGCATGTTTTCTGTGGGCTTTGTAACTCAAAAAAAACAATGCCTTGTGTTTGTGGTGAGAAACATTCCCATGGCTGGAAAATAGCCAGTGAGGTCTTGAGAGGAGTAAATTGTGCTCTTCCTGATGTCTTAGGAAGTTCCTTACCAGTGCCTTGAAGCAGCAGAAAGAGATCTCTGGATGGTGTTAGGAATTTGTTAGACATTAGCAGGACTCTATTCATCTTTCTCTCGCACACATCCGCAGCACATGGATATAATAAACATAGCTGGGAGGCATGAACCGTCTCACATCAATAATGCAAAGGGAGAAGGGACTGCATGTTTAACATGCTGGGGGAAGAAGATCCAGAGAAGGAAGATCTGCTGGGGAGGGCTCTGCATTTAGAAACGCTGTGTTAGGGATGGGATTCAAGCCTCCAGGTTTTTTTGGGGGGATCCCCTTCTGACCAAGGCATATGTGCCGGTTAAAATAGAACAGGCTGCAGTTTAAAGAGTTATTAAATCAGTCAAATGTGTGTTCAGGAGACCTCCTTTGCAACCCCCACAAAGTATTTTTACCCCACTGCCTTTGCATTGATCCCAAACTCCACCCCAAGTGCTGGTCAGGATGGAAACATCTCATAGACACCAGCACTGAATTAGATGAACCCAACTCATGCCTCAGTCCTGACACCAGCTCCTGGTGTGCCCTGTGGCACAAAGCAAAAGCTTAATTCTGCCTCAGCTGACATGTCTGGTGGTCTCTGTGTCATACCTACGAATATTTAGCATGGCCCTTTTTCACTTGGACTTGTAAAAGCCTTTGTAAAGCCCTATCTTCTGCTGGCTGTGTGCCATGCATTGCACAGGTCTTTCCCATCCCAGTCTTTGCATGTGAAACCTGCCCACTCAGGGCTGTCCTTCAGGCTCTTTCACTGCTGCAATGGGATTTTGTGGACTCTGAGCTTAGAAACAGATTTTGTGTGGCTTCAGGACCCCAAGTGCAGGGGATCCGCCCTGCCAGCTGAAGCTGGTGGGGGGGCTCCAGGCAGAGAGAACACGATGCATTCAGCCAGGCTGACCACAGCCTTGTGGGTCAGATGCCTCATGGGGCACTTCTGTGATGAGGCAGAAAGAAAAACAGCAAGGATAGAGGACAAAAAAGGAGTGGTTGCAAAAGCCATCCCATCAAATTCTCTGGCAACCCTTATAGCAAGGCTCCAGCATTTGCCTGAGAAGCTTAAACTACCCCAGCCTTAGGTCAAGAAGTGGGAAGGAGAGAAATAAACTGTGGATGTGAGTGAAAATAAAACAACACAAACCCCCTGACAGAGTCACTTGGGCCGTGCGTGGAGCTGTTAATCTGTACACACTGTAAAGTCCCCTGCAGTGCTGGTCACCCTCATGCAGCTGTTCTTGCCTTATATATAAATACTAACATTCTCCAACACCTTCTTCTGAAGACATTTCCGTGCTCTGCCTTGCTCCCTGCCATGGGTTTGCATCCTGGAAACACCCTGTGAGAGTGCTGCTGGTATTTACACCTCTCCATCACACGGAGTAATGCACAGAGCAGAGCAGACTCGGGCTGCTGTTGCTCAGGCAGGTCAGTACGGATAACGTGTTTCCAAAGGGGATGTGTGCATGCACAGAGGGGAGTGAGCTCACACATTCTGCACTGTTATATGTCTCTCAAACAGTGACAGAAAAAGGAGGAATGGTTTTAAATTAAAAGAGAAGAGGTTTAAATTAGATGTCAGGAAAGGATTCTTTGTTGTGAGGGTGGTGAGGCACTGGTACAGGTTGCCCAGAGAAGTTGTGGATGCCCTGTCCCGGGAAGTGTTCAGGGCCAGGCTGCATACAGTCCCGAGAAACCTGATGTAGTGTGTGGCATCCTGCCCACAGTGTGGGGGTCAGAAAGAGGCGATCCTTGAGGTCCCTTCCAACCCAAACATTCTACAATTTTATGATTTGTCTCTAGGCTACTCAGCCTCAAGCACAGTCTGCATAAAATCATGAGCCACTCCAGACAGGGAGGGACCCCCTGTGGCCATCAGCAGCAGAGGACAGTGGCCCTGCAGCAGCTGAGAGCTCATTCTGGATGAAAAATCATTTGCTACCTTGCGGGAAGCCACCTTGGACGGGGACACCACACTCTGCCTCCCCACACTCGCAAGAGCAGCTGCAAACCACCAGATGCCAACTCCGGTCCAGCAGCGCCAGGCAGGGAAGAGGGACAAAATAAAACCTGACCCAAGGCAGGTTAAGGCATCAGGACTGTCTGCCCTGGGCCCCTCTCAGAACCAGCATCTTGAACCACAAGCCCAAATTTACCGGGAGGGACATTTCTGAATGCTCTCCAAAGCAACAACCCACAATCAAACAATAGCAGACCAAAGCTGTGTGAATAATTGATTATCTTTGGTTTGCTTGACGGACTGGAAAGGCAAAGGAAATATTTTTCAGGTTGACACAAAGTTATTCTGCTCTCCCTTCTGCCAAATGGAGGCGAAAGAAAAACAAACAACAAAAAGGTTTTGTGTTTAACCGAAATATTTTTTTAAACGGCTTTTAATTTTTGAGATTTTTCTCATATTCTTAAAAAAAAAGAAGGAATTAATCTAAATGGAATTACACTCTTTTTGAAAGGGAAATGCAGAAAGAAGTTGGTTTGAAATGTACAAAAGCAGATTTTTTTTTTGAGTGCAACAGACTTGAAGTAAACTCACAGGTGGCTTCAGCTGCAGCAGACTGCTTTTCAGCAAAACAGATGCCTCAAGCAAAGGTCTTCCTCTGTCCTGGGTGAAAGGACCAACTCTGAGCCACTCTGGGCTTGTAGAGCTTCTAGACCTGCCACCAGTGAGTGCAGCACCTCTTGCCCACCCCTGGGGCACTCAGCCCAAACCCCCTGAGGGCAGGAATGAGCGGAGGGTGCCCGTTCCCTTGAGCCGACCGCTGTTTCGAGAGATATCGGTAGTGACAAGCTGGGACATGAGTGTGTGTGCCAGGTGTCCCTGTCCCCTGTGGGCTGTGCTGCCCCTGCCAGCTCTGTCAGAGGCAGCACACCAGGCAAAGGCAGCCTGAAAGCACCTGGTGTGTGCCAGATGTGTGCTCAGTGTGCGCTCTGTGGGTGTCCAGCACGCTCTGAGCTGAGCCCCTGTCCCAGCCCATCAATCTTCCAAGTGCCAGGACCCCCTGGTTCCCTGGGCACTGCTGCTGGAGTGATGTGCTTCCAAATAATTAATGCCACTATCGCAGTTTCCCTGGGACCCCCTGCTATTCCTGCTGCAGCATGAAAGCAGCAGCACTGCCTTGGCTATCCAGGGACAGCCCTGCGGTGTCACTTCAGCTGGCACCGACTAGAGAGACTCTGTGCACTGCAGAGCCCTCACTGCCACCAGTGCTCCGTGAACATCTCAGCTGGGACAGACGCTGGTGGGTGTCTCCATCTGTGCTCACTTACACAGAGCCCTTCCACACCACCCTGAGCTTTCCTATGGTGTCCATTTTATGACATTTTTTATTAGTAGTATTATTATTATTTACTCCCCACTGCTACAGGTCAATTCTGCCGTATGCCATCATGCTCTCTCAGTGAGTACTAATTATTTGAAATTATTTTTTTCAGAAATTATTACCCCCAACTATTTCCACAGAGTCTTTAACCAGTTATATTTGTTGTATGTTACCTTACAGTTCTTTCTGGCACCAATTTCCACTCTAAGTTACCACACAGCCTCTGACAAATATTAATTCCCATTCATCACCACACAGGTCCCACCAACAGTAATTCCTACCATGGCACACGCCAGTAGTAATTTCTTCATACCATGACAGAATCCCTGTTAGTTTTGACTGCTAGCAGGGCAGACAACTGCTATCAACTTGTACCCTCCTCATCCTCTGGGCATGCATTCAGGACAAAGAAATCATGGCTTACCCTTTCCACACTGCGTCTCCTCAGTGATCCATATGGTATTTTGAATAAAAGTCTTCGGGTCCTACCCGGAGTCACAGCTGTCTGTACTACCATAGTGCAGAGCTAACTCGTGTGTGTGAGTGTGTGTGTGAGAGAGAGAGCTCACAACACACAGGCTTCCCTTGAAATAACTTACAGTCTCATCTAGATTTCCCAACTCTCAAATAGCTGAGTGGGTTTTCACATCCGACCATATGAGTCAAGATGTGGCTTGTTTGAAAGAAGGAGGGGGGAAATGGGAAAAAAAATTAAAAAAAGGAAACCCCAAGCCTTGTAACCTTAACAACATGCTTCAAGCAGCATATCTTTAGCTTCCTTCTGTTTCTCAGTGTAGTTTGCTCAGCAGGATTGCTGTGCCATAGAGGTGGAAGAATTAAGCTTCTGGGGAGAATGTTCCAAAAACGTCAAGCCCGCTTCTTGTTGCTACAGATGGTAACCAGGTCAGTTGTCTAATCAAAGCTCTATCTGAGTTATTATACGTTTTGCCATGTGACTGCAGACCCCTTCTGGTTTGCTGTACAGTAGATCACATGTTCACCTTAAAAAGAATATCTGGTGTATCACCATCTGGAGCGGAGATTAACGTTAATTCCTATATTCAGATACTCCTCTCTCCTAGATGCTGGAAAGCACCAAGCCAGAGCAGAGGGCTCGGGCAGCTCCTCTGGGCTGCTCAGCTGAACCGAGCGCCCACAGATCCAGGGTCTGTGTGGCACAGAGCAGCACATGCATCAGGACAGAGAGCAGACAGCACCCCTCACACGCACGTCCGTACACATCCACATCAGAGAAAGCCTGATGGGTGATGCTTGCAGCTTCTATGTGTTACTCACTTACAAAACTGGTTATGTTACAGTCTGTAATTGTGAAGTGTTACTTCACAAAGTCACTCTCAATGTTTACTTATTTTCTTTCTCTCTTAGAAAACCACTTTAGAGTCTAGGAGAGAATGGTGTTTTCTTATGCTGGAAGAAAAGTTTGAAACTTTATTTACACTCTAAATTGTACAAACATGTTTTGGAAAGGGGAAAAATACTTCCCCTTCCCACAGTCTTCCTGTAACACCAGGAGTTGTCCCAAAACAGCCAGGTATAATTCTATGCTTTTATAGGAAAATGTTTTGGATGTTGAGCTCATTTCCATACTCTGTTAGAGGTATTGGTCCACATGCAGTTTAGAGTTAATGTGTGCAAAGTGGGAGCTTCTCAACTCAGCAATTCCTTAGCGATACTCTGAATTTGCCCAGTACAATGGAAAATATGTTGGCCCATGTTCTTTTCCTTGAACCAGTTCAGCTGGGAGAGCAAAAATCTGCTGAGTTGGAGAGCCAATCCCTTCCTCCATGTGTTGTTCTCATTTTAATGCAAAACTAAAAATACTTTGTTTTGATCCAAGTCCAAAAGCTGGGATGAAGGTGTTACGGACATGACATTAAAGCAACCATTTCAAATAAAAAAGAGAAACCCTGTATCTGCTCAGCATATGCACATGCATTAAAACCAGTCAAAGAAAAAAACCCTGCAGCTTGATGTGGGAAACTCTAAATATTAAAACAATTGGCCTTTGTTCATAATTAGTTCCATATGTGTCTTGCCAAAGAGAGTGAAAGAGACAGGAAAAGATGGAAATATCTTAAGTATGACTGACTTATATAGGTTCTTTATGTGGAATAGGTGTACTGTTAGGGTCTTTGCTTCTTGCAGGTTTTTTACAACTGTTCGTGCCCCCCCTGCTATCTCACAGCCTACCCACCTCTTTTTTTCAAGCGTGAAGTGGTTGCCATTTCCCACGTGGAACCTTTGCCTGCATCAGCAGAGCCCCTGGAGACCGACTGCTGGAGAAAGAGGGCAAAGGTGGTAGCAATCAGCCTGGCTGGGAGGTTTCCCTGAATAAAAGCCGAGTCATGCCTGAGTCAGGACCTCGGGGTGAGTGTTTCACACAAGAGCAGAGCAGCAAAGACATCCCTGCTCACCCAATCCACAACCCTGGGTGAGGCTCCTGCCCACACCAGCCCCCCTTCCCTGGGAGCTCTCATATTCCTGCAAGCATGTTCTCCTTCCTGCAGGTCCAGCTCATGGAAAAAACAGCTCTGTAGAGAGAAATTTATCCACTAGAGGGGACAAAGAGCCATCACACACATGGAGATGTGTCTGTAAGCCACCAGGCCCTGGGATCTGGCACAGACAGTCCAGTGGTACCAGCATGAAACACCACACACTGATTTTATCCACAGGGGAAAGGGCAGCGTTCATTCAGTCATTTGCACAAACCACAATTTCTTTTTTGCCTGGATTTTTAGGTCTTGCCATTGAAATGCAAATCTGTGTATTGCTCAAGGCAGCTGAATAATAATAAAAATATTCTTTACAGGAAACCTCTTGCACATGTGAAAAGTAGAAGAAATCCATCCATTTGCATGTTACTGGAACCAACTCCAATAAGATCCCTATGTATCCCACTGGGCCTGACTCCTTGCTCCCTCACTGTGCTGCACCCCAGGCACAACTCTACAGCTACCCTCCATGTAAATCTGGAGACCTGGACCCACTATGGCACTTTCTTCTGTCTCATTCCTTGTTTCCCAGGTGGGAATGCAAGGATGCCAAACCTTAATCATCAGGACTGAAGAAGCCATCCAGGAGGATGAGATGTTGGCTTTATATTTTTTGCTCAAACATATTGGTAGGCAAGTGTATAGGGCAGTCTACTAGAATTCATTTAATAGGTTGCCTATAGGTAGGTAATGCAAAACGTGTTCCCACGAGGGTCTTTCTAGTTGTTCCCAGAGGGTGATTTGGGTGTTTGTGGCAGACACAAGCACATCCAAGGGCATTTCAGCCCATCAAATTCTGAATTTGCCTCTGGAGACCCCCCTTTCCCATTTAGGTGGCTGCAGATGCAGATTAAGATCACCAGGCTCATCACTGAGGCTTCATTTAACTGCACTGTCTGCAGAGACAATCTCCAACTGAACAGCACAGTACAAAATAAACCCCCAAATATTCTAAGGGAACATCCTGGCCTTGCCTCCCAGACCCTCAGAAGGGACACACTTCTGTATTTACTAACTGCTGAAAGACAAAGCTCTTTAAAGCAGTGGATGCTTTTCAGTACTAATTGCAGGCGGCCAGGAGCAGTGGTTTGTGGTAACAATGCATCAGAGGAAAGTATATCCAATAGATTGCTATTTGGACTAGATTTCTGTTTTGGTCTTTAATGAAAAGGAGAGAGGAATCTTTTACTGCTGCAAAGTGTGTCTGATATTTGCAACACAGGAGTCAAGTTTCAAGTCAGGGTACTCCCAGCGGAGATCAGTGAACGGAAACCAGTGACAGCACAGACTGAAATGCAGTGAGTGGTTATCTATCAGATCTATCAATAAGACATTGTATGGTAAAATTGAAAAGTCGCTCAGTACAGAAAAATCCACTTAAGTTCAGTATTCCATGAAGACACAAGTATGGCAACAGACTGAGGGGAAAATAAGGATAATTTGCAGTTTCTGGCAGTATTTTCCACCCTGGATGATATCTATGGTCTGTCAGTAGCAAAGCCAAATTCTTCCCTAGAGTCCTGATAGGGAAACCACTTCTATTGGAGTTCTTTAGCAGCTCCTATTAATCTTTGTGGGACTTCTTACTTCCCACTGTAAGCAATCCTCCCTAGCTATTTTGTTGGAAAGACGAGGAGAACAGAGCTTCTCCAGAGCTTTGGGGCTGCAAACCCTACAGTGACTTAGCTTATATTTTATTGCACTCACAATCAGACTGCAAAGGAAATTGCCTTGTTGGGAGTGAAAGATATGCAGAGGTTGTCATTGCAAATCCAGCTTGCCTTTGATTTTAAAAAAGTGAAACAATTTTCCAGTCTTACATGGTGTTTTACAGAGAAATGTTATGATCACTCTAACCTGGGGAGGGATGTGGGAAAACACACTGGGTCCAGCTCCATTCCCGTATCAGTCCTTTCCATCGGAGTTGGCAATAACCCAGCAGCTTGCAGGGGTGAGAGAGAGAGGCTGTTTGTGGTCTCCAGCCACAGAAGGCCTGGAGGCTTCCCCTGCATGTGGCAGGGCTGTGTCACATCAGGGCCCACATGCACCATCCTGTCCCTGTGTGTCCTGGGCAAGCAGTGCATGGGAGTGCCTTTGCTGAGTGCAACTACCCAGGCTGAACATGAAGGTCAGCCCCTCACTTGAACAGAGATTTGTGCTTTGTTTCACTCTGTTTCAGTGCTCTGGTTTATGCAGTGGTCAGCGTGGTGTTGGACTGCATGTGCAGCATGTCCATCACTTATACCAACAAAGGCCATGGGGTGTAGCAACGAGAAATTTGGGCTCCTGTCATGAATTTACATCGTGCTACAGCATGGTTGTTTAACCATCTGCAGTTCATAGATATGTTAGTGGGTCTGACTAGCATAAGCCTAATCAGAAACCCAGAACCAAGCCCTTCTGGACTCACAGAAGTTCACATCTGATGCCCATTGCTGTAGGCTGACACAGCATGTCATGTCAGGTGTTTCTAAATGTCCTCATTCATAAATATCCACATGGCTGCTCATCAGTTGCTTTGTGTACCTCAGCCCCGGGTGTTCATGGGGAATGGCTGGCAGAGCAGAGCGTGAAGCCCAGGATGTCACCTGCTGAGCCTGCACCTAGGCCAAGCACTGAGACCCATCAGCTGCTGTGTCCACCAAACCAGCAAGTTCTTGGCACAGCCCCTACTGAAAATCATGGCACAGACACCCCAGGAAGTATCTTCAGAAAAGAGGACAGAGCAACCTGCACCCTCCCTCTTCCCCTCCTGCCGCCAGGAAGGCTCTCCCAGAGCAGCCTCCATCACCTCCAGTTCTCCTCTGCATCCTCCAACCTCTCTGTGGTCCTGGCTGGGGAAAGTGGTCCCAGTCTCTGAGCATCCTGGCAGATGGGCTCCTGGAAAACCCTGTCCAGAAGAACAGCAGCAGACAGCAAGAAGGGCCTCTGCTAGATGGAAGGACATTTCCCTTGGGTTTTAGCATGCTGGCAGGTCAGCTCTTTTCCCACATAACTCAGAGAGACAGTAATTAATTAGGGAGGGAACTCGCCTGACCCCATTGCCCTGGAGACACGCCCCTGTAAACATCACGGAGGGATCGAAGGGGCCACCTCTGACTTCCAGGGCTAATATAAACAAAGGAGGAGATATTTGGCAACAATAGCACATTCCCACATGGTGGCTGTGCAGCAGAGGCGGGGTGTGATGCACATAATAGCAGACATGCTCTTAGCTGGGGGATGACTACTCAGTATTTCTGCTGGGGATCTGGTCTAAAGCTTTTGCAAATCCTGGTGACTGCAAGGAACGTGAGAATATTTGGTGCATCTCAGTATCGAATCTTAAAACGTGAGCAGGCAATTCCTGTGGAGTGCTTAGCACTACTGATTTGCTTCAGTTCCTGAAGAAACAGGGGTTTGCTCAGCACAGTATAGAAGGTACTCAGCCTTGAGCTCGATTTAAGCCTTAAACAGGATATGTGACATATGGACTATGTCAAACACTCTGAAGATAAATGCTTCTTTGTTCTGTGCAATTTTCTCTCTTTTAAAACTTCATCCTTGTTACACTGCTTTGATTAATCCTAATATATTGTGGGAAAGCATATGCGTCTGTGTGAGGGAAGGAGAGAGAGTTATGTTGCCCCAAGAGAAAACCACATGAATAGCAGAGAGACCAACACATCCCTAAAGAAAGAAGGGAAGTAGAAGACCCCTGAGAGGTGTTAGCAGGGCTTTTTTTTAACCTTTTCCAGACTTGGTAAACAGCTTCTCAGGGAAATTATGTTTTGTAGCTGAGGTCTCGCAGGCACGGAATAATGACTTTTCTCCAAGTGAGGAGAAAACTCTTCAGAAAGCTGAAAGTGGGACCACTAACATTGGCAAAATACAAACCCAGCTTGGTTGTGTTTTGTGTGTATTTTCTGGACTGATGAAGAAATGTGAAAAGTTTGACTTTCTGGATCTTCAGTCTTGGAATCCTGGAGTGTCTCCCTGTAATTCCTGTCTATTCATACAACACTGTACCCCAGTTGCAGGAGACACCTGAAGTGGCCTTTACCTCTCCTAACTTTGGTCCCTTTATGTGAGGTGCTCACCTGGACTCCTTTTGTTATGGCTGGAAGGAAATGGGCACTTGCAAGAATTGAGACACCCGACCTGCTTTAGCTGCTTACTTTACTGGGGATTGAATGGTACCTGAAAGTGTCAATGTCTCCCCACCAATTACAAAACAAATATGAAAAATGGTCACTCTTTTTCTGCCTTTCCAGCTCTCAGAGGTTCTCCTGTGTCCCTTGGTAGCTGTATTTAATTACCTTGTGTTTGCTAACATCCCTTTTGGCATTCACACCCCCAGCTCTTCTTTCTCACTGTCTTGTGTCTCTGTGTTGCTCAGCATGGTTGACCAAGCCTAAGCTGCTCCACAGAGCTCTTCTGTTCCACAAAGGCTCTCTGAGGGTCAGCAGCATGACCTGACTCTCATGGGAGTGAGAGGGGAGTTGTCTGCAGCTGATGGTCCCATGTGGAGTGCGACAGCACAGCACTATGGCTTTTCTTCTGCTCCAGGTCTGTCCATGGCAGCTGTGCCTGGCAACTCCGATTCCTGGGCTGGGCTCAAAGAATGAGTCAACAAATTCATAAAAGGACATCTACTGTGGGCTGCTAAATTTGAAGGTGCTGCTACTGTGAAAAGTAGCAAGGCTGTGAAAACCTTGAGTGCAAAGAACTGGTGGTTGGAAGGTAACTGTGAGGATTGTGGTTATGCATTTACCCTCTTTTAGAGATGTCTGTAGGGACCTGATGTTATTTGCTGCTTAAGACACGATGCCGGACTATGTAATTCACTGGGAAGACCTGGTGTGATTATTTTTCATTTCTCAGTTTCAGAAGTGTCTAAACACAACCTGAGGCAAGCTACCTAATTAGATCTCTTTAATGACGCAATCCTGCTAAGCAACCTCAGCTTTTACTGCAGGTCAAGGGGCCTGATTCTGCTTCCATCCTCTGCACTGGCATAACTCATGCTGATTCCAGTGGTGGAAGGTGAAGCCTTAAACTGGAAACTGGATGCTGAGGAAAAACTGGGGGATGCTGTTGTTGCCAGACAGAAACTCATTAGGAACTGCTTCAAAGAACCAATTTCTCAGATAAATAAACACGTGGAAATACCCATTGTGCCGGAGGGGGTGAAGTTAGTACCCACACTTCTGCATTAGGTATGATTTGTGACTGCTCCGGGTACAAACTCATTTCTTGCTCTTCAGTTAGCAAGCCCTGACAGCCTGGCAAAGCCACGCAATTTATTGCTGCTGTAGAGGTTAATGGATCACTTTACATGTTGATAATGTCTTATTATTGCAATGGTTATTAAGAAAAATGTAACACAGACACCAGGAGTCGATAGCAACTGCAAGAATGTTTGTTTGATTATGTCAGGGAGGGGGCCTGCTGTGTGCAGGGCTCATGGTGCAAAGGGTAGTTGAAGCAAGTTCATCAAAACCATTTTCCTGCACCCCTTCTGTCTCCAGAGTGTCCTCACTCCCAGCTATGAGGATGGCTACTGTTTACTAGTGTTGATGGCATGAGCAAATAGGAAGGTTAATGGTGTAATTGCCCAAAGCATGGACAAATTTCACAGCTATCTATGCCAGGGCATGCAAGGACTAGATCCAAAGTCACACTTCATCCTTGGCATCAGAGATCTGTGAGGCATTGATGGTTGGATTATTCTGTGATTGTGTGGAGTCTTACACTCTGGGGGGAACAAATCACCTAACTGGGCTTCTGGAAGTTGTACTTCTACTCCTTTCTTAGAAGATGGAGGAGGATGCTGCTTAAATGACTTCATGTCCCTCTGTCTCATCTTCTCTATCTGTAACATGAAAAATTATCAGTGCTGATTTTATTGTTGTTTCACTATTATTAATAAAGAGCCAGGTCAACTAAACTCCCCTCTCTTCCCAGCTTAGTTTTAGGAGCTGGAATATGTGGGTGTTGGTGGCCACCACTCAAAATCCTTACTGGGACGTGATGGCCTTGCTCACCTCAGTGCCATCCCCATTGCCAAAGTCTACCAGGAAACTTGTCTCCTGTGGTGCTGCTAGCCAAGGGACCTGACCTTCATTTCAGACTCTTCAGTCTTAGTGTTTGAGTCCCTCTCTTTCTAATATCCAGCTTTAGGTCTGTCTGGATACGGGAGTTTGACCCATACCTTAATTCCAGTTCATCCCAGGTAATTTCCTCTGTCTGAGTTTCATGGTCTTGCTATTGTGGTGTTAACTCTGCCAGGACCTGACAATGGGGAGGGGGAAGAGCAGCTGTTTCTCTGGGTGGTGGAGGAGGCTGGATCATGGAATGATACATATCATTCATCATATGGTATATGATATAGATATAGATATTCAAAAATATATTTGAAACATTTTTATATATACATATGAAGAGGTATACACATATATACGTAAGGATCTATGTTCCTGTGGAGTGTGGTGGGAGGAAGCCTGAGGAGCCAGCTGTGGAAATAGATGTTTGCAGGAATGTAGAGGGAGCTAGGGAGTGTACTGTGGATTTGACAGGATGTGTTTGGATGGGGTCTAAGACCCCGGGAACCACTAGAGATAAATTGCCTGTTGTCTTCCAGGTGGTATCTGGAATGGGCCGGGCACACAGGGTTCATGGTTTAAAGACTTCCTCTGAAGGGTTTTTTTCTCTCCTGGGACATCCACTACAGCTCCATCATGCCTATCCTCAGAATTCAGTCTCATTTTTGAGGCCGGTGGATATTTGACTACTTCAGGCTCACTTTCTTAAAAGGCTTAATATCCCTTACCCTGTTTGCTTGAAAGTTTTTTTTTTTAGCAGATCTAAAGCCACATCCATAATGCAAGGAAAGCATCCCTCCCTGGGGTAGGCTCCACAACCTTTCTCACTTCCAACCCCTTCCAGACGTCCCATGCAAAGTGCCCCATGCATGCTGGTCATGATATATCCTGGAGGTTCACTCTACCTGTGCCTAAGGCAAGGCTTGGAAGGCAGCAAGGTTGATCCTGAGGTTTCCCTCAGAGGTCTTCTTTCACAGACTGTGCCAGAGTAATTAGTGTGTCCAGAGGCAAGGAGGGTTTAGCTCAGGGATACC
This sequence comes from Mystacornis crossleyi, assembly GCA_013400655.1. Taxonomy (NCBI): domain Eukaryota; kingdom Metazoa; phylum Chordata; class Aves; order Passeriformes; family Timaliidae; genus Mystacornis; species Mystacornis crossleyi. Next base: position 67,792 of record VYZQ01010581.1, read on the forward strand.
TTTTGCAAGCTGTGAAACAAGGATTCAGAGCCTGCATTTCATACCCAGACTTCCTTTTCCCTGTAGCACACCCGAGGGACCTGCTGAGCTTGTCCCTGCACCACCCCCCTACTTTGGTCCCTGTGTCCCCGTCCAGCTTGTCCAGGCAGCCAAGTCCCAGCCCATCAAGCGGCTCAGCAGCAGCCCGCCAGTGATGACAGCTAATTATGAAATGTCATGTTGGAGGCTTCCCTTTTATCTCATCTCGTACAGCCCAGCAAAGGTCTCCAGTGCCCTTTGGAAAGAGGGGAAAGGAAGTGTCAGTGCAGCACCAGCTGCTCCTCTGATAGCGGGATGACAACGCGGCGAGAACACCGTGTCCTGGAAGGAAGTGGCAGCTCGTGCCATGTAGATGCAAATCTCCGGTCCCCGCAAAATGAAAGAAAAAAGTATTTTTAAAAGGGTTCTCATGTAATACTAGCTTTCCAGAGGAAGTGTTTAACATATCTGCTGGCAAGGCTTGCCATCATCCCTGCAAAACTGCTGAATTCACTCCAGGCGAGTTCCTGCAAGAGAATTTAGCTAAAAACCTTGTCCAGGGAAAAACTGACCCAACCCTATAGTTTTTCTTCAGTCTGCATTACTGCAGAAGCCAAATTACATTAAGGTGTGTTAGTCTGAGCTGAGCTTTGTCTCAATTTTCATTAGAAACTGGTGGTTTCTTCTCATTTGTTGTCTGCTATAACCTTTTACACTGTGACAAAATGGGCTTGATAACTTAGTACAAGCTATTAAAGTGAGCTTTGCCAGGGTCCACTGATCTGGGATTCAGTTACTCCCCCTGAGGTCCAAGAAGCATTAAAACTAAGTTTCTTCTTCAGAAAAAAAAAGATAACTCAAGGCTCCACACACCACAGTTTCCCAATTTTGTAAGTAATCACCTGGTTTGGAGCAGTGGAGGGCACTGAAGAATTGGAAGAGGAGCATTACGGTGACAGATGGCTTCGCTCTTTCAGCAATAAACCTGACACAGATGAAGATGCATGGCATGGAGCAGACTTCAAGATCATTCCCAGGAGGGTCCTGTTACCTGGCAGTCCTCTCACAGCACACCCAGCCCCACCAGTCTGGCCCCATGCTCCTCACCAAAATACCCATCTTGCTGCAGCAAAACGCTTGGTAGTGGATCAATGACCTTGGACAAATCTGGCTGCTAGAATGCTCTCTCACAGCCAGAGCTTGATGTTTTGCCCTTTCTTCATATTGAGTTTTATATTTACTTTTCTGTATCCAGTATATCCAGAGGTTATTTTTAGCACTGGTAAATGAATAGGGGGTTTAAGATCAAACACAGCTGCAAGGCAAGGTGATGTATGAGTCAAGCCTGAAAATTGTGCCTGATAGTGGTGGTTCTACATTTGCATTTGCATTGCATCTAGATTACCCAAAATTCTTCCTTTCCTAATTCCTAGGTAGGTTTTAGGAGATCCTAGCTAGCTGAAAATATGGTTGCTCATAAGGGAAAACCCCTTTCCTTGATTTGCATGGAGGCTAGATTACATTCCCAGCCCTGAAGCGAGACGTGAAGCCCGGACATGCTGCCCGGGGGCCGTGCAGCCGCAGGCTCTGCAGAGCACACAGCTGTGACACTACTGCAGTGTCCCCTGCACAATGCTGCTCACACCCCCCAGCTCCTCCAGACCCAGCTGTGCTCAGGAGTGGCACAGCATGGCACTGCACAGACATGTCCTTGCATCACAATTTCAGCTGTGACTGCGCTGTCCCAGCTGGGAATGTTTCACTGGGTTTCTGGAATTACAAATTTGAGGGAACAGTTCAAAACACAACCTGAGAAGAGCTCCATTGCTTTCACAAACTGAGGTTGCCTGCACCTCTGGAGAATTTGGCCCACATTTTATTTGGCCAACTGTCACCCTCATTGCAAAAAACCACCAAACACCAAACTCAAAAACTCATGAGGAGAGACATTTGGATAGAATCAAGGCATGGACATTAAAATAGACAATGGGACATGGAGAGCCAAGAAGATATGATTCCCTACTTCCCTGTCTTACAGGGCTGTGTGGTTCTCAGCAAGACAGGAGGCTTTTCATGCCCTTCAAACACAGTCAGACACGTGTAGGATTGTTCAGCCTCAGTCAGCCCTGGCTTTCTAGATGTTGTCAGTCTCTGAGACACTGCTTGGAGCTACCTTGTCACAAAATGCTTTAAGCACCCACTGTTCAACGACACCTGTCCCAGGAGGGTCTCAGTACCCCAGGTGTCAAACACCCAAGTCAGTGAAGCGATGCTGAGCTACAAATAGACCAAGAGGAATTGTGGTGCCAAGTTTATCCTACAACATTTGCAAATACTCCGAGGAAAGCACTGGCCCCTTCCCACACAGAATAACTTTCACAGAATGCTGTGGTCATGAGAGGCAGATGTTACATCTTTGCTTGTCATGGAGATTTAAATCCTTAGGGATTTTCTCTAGCATTCATGGTACTGAGAGCTGGGAAAAGGAGTTGAACCCAGAGTGGCAAATAATCATCAAGTTGATTCAGATATTACAGCCCAAAGAGTATTTCAGTAACTCATGACCTATGTAGAGGCTTTCACAGGGCAGTCTCCAATAACGTCCATCTACCCCTATCTCAGCAGCCTGGGAAAAGGGTAAAGGCACTTACCAAAATACTGAGAGGAGATGCCAGCACTGAGAAATTTGAATCCATTGCACAGCACAGATGGACACCTCAATAACTGGACCACAGGCTAAAAATCTGGCAAAATCTCCTGTTTTTCACTTCTGTGGTTGATGCCTAAGATTCCTCATCACTAGAGCCTGAAATTTGAAATACTCCATTTAAGAGATGCCAAAAAACTCTTCTGAAAATTCAGAAGGTCACTTGCCATCTTACTTCTTATAGCTGTAATTCAGAGAGTATAGATCACTTCGGCATGCCTTTTTTTCACAAAGACAAATGAACCGGCAATCTCTCACTGTTGTTTTCCATCCTCTCCCCAAGAAAAACCTTCCAAAACATGACCATCTCTGACCTTTAGGCAAAACCCATGAAGCTGGGTTGGAACAGACAAGAATGTGTTTGGAAATGCTTTGATATTTTTAAGAAACTTTAAAATGAGATGATACAGACAGATTCTTATCTCAGATGTGTAGAAGCAAATCATACATAGCTTCAGTGAGCTTTGATGATTCCAAGGAAACAATCCCAGATTAACACTGGTTTAAGTATTTGATTGATCCAGGAGTAATAAACTGGATTCTCTTGAAAACACAACTATTTTTCTTGTTCCTCCATCTTTTGCAAAATAGCCCAAGAGTCAAAACTGTAATCTAATAGCTGTCAAAATCCTAAAGTCAAGGACACTTGATGTCAAGCAATACACAATTTAAATCTCTGTCAATACAATAGTTTTACAGAGATAGTCCTCAAACTGACTAAATCTCTCCTCCTTTTCACATCAAATTTGTAGATGATACACAAAACCAGTGCAAAATCTGTCCTATCTTGGATCTCACACTGTTCCAGTTTCTTATGTTATGGCTTGAAGGAGATGCCTAAACCACAAAATATTGGTAGAGTTGGATTACACACAGTTTTTCAGGAAAAGTAAAGGAATTAAGTCACTTCGGATATGCCATAAAATTTGTATACTGCCTTCTGGACTACTGGCATCTCACTTTAAAAAAGAAATTGTGGCTTACTTACAAATACATCCATTAGTAGGTGCTCCAGCGTCACTTCAATATCCTCTAATTTAGCTGCTAAAGTCATTGTGAAGTCAAACAGAGGAAAGCTGTCAGAAGTCGCAATCCAAAGCGTCTGCGGCCAAATCTAGTTCTCAAACTGTCACAAATGAGTTTCTCACAGATAAGGAAAATCCAAGAAATCAAAACTTAACATCAGAGTCCAGATGATGCCTGGACTCCGTGCCAGCTGTCAGTCCTGCTCGCAGGGCTGAGGATTATTCCATGTGTGCGAGATGGGAGCAGAAGCTGCAATGTGCGTGCTGCCTTCCTTTCAGAGCTCCCCAGCCAGAAGCATGGAGTTATATCTGGGAAACCACAACAGAGGGAGGGAGAGACACACACAGAGGGAGAGAGAGGGGAGGAATGGAATAAACTGCCTTTGACTATGACTGATATTTATAGGACTGCTTGTTTTTGACTCCAGTCCATTTCTCTGTTCATTTCTGACCTTTCACAAATGGCCCAGCACACTGGAGCGTATTGTACAACAGGGGCAGCGGGTCCCACAGAAGTTGGCTGTGACCAGTGCTGGGCCAATTCACACAAGCACTCCATCAATAGCTCTTTGTCACAGCATACCAGGCTCTGCGCTGTAGCAAGCGACAGAGGAGAGCACAGACGTAAAAAACAAGGAAACAAAAGTTGTTTGGATACTAATTTTTTCCTAAGAGTATTAATACATCCCCTTACCCACTCCCCAAGGCACTGGCGTGCACTGGTGACTGCTGAGGTTATGTATGGAGGGGAATAACCCCAAATAATACTACAGGGTTTGACCCTGCTAACACCTGTAGCTGCTGACACATACTCCCACCATTCCCAACCATACTCCCACCATACTCCCAACTCCTTCAGCTCTGCAGCATCCCTGTCCCCATAGCACTTCTCAGGACTAGACCCTTCCATTTACTGTATTTATGGAAAGTTTAAAGCATGATCCCAAGTGCTTGCTGTTCCTCCACACATCTGCTCCCACTTAACTCACTGGAGAAAAGGTTTCTGCTTGCTTAGCATTTTGCAGCTCTCACAGCTCCCCATGGAGTGGGAAGGTAATGATGGACATGACCCAAGCAAAGCAAAACCCAGTGGAGGTTCCCTTCAAGGATTTTGCATAATTTTAACCAGAACCAACTAGAAAGGAAACTGAGGCACAAAAAGGAGAAATACTGAAAGTCTTGATATGGCCAGGACCGGTGCCAAAGTCTTCTGCATCCTAAACAGTGCCAGGTTCATCAAACTGCCTTTCATGATGTTCACATTGCTCAGCTGAATTATTTTTTATTTATTTGACATGTACCCACATAGTTTGAAATCTGAGAGGGAAATCTTGCATGTGATTATTCCAGACGCTGGAAAAAAAAATCCACAAAGCTGCTCTAAAAGCTTCAGGAACTGAAGACCAGTATTATTTATAAAGGTGTGAGATGGATAGAGTTGGTGGAGCTTAGAGGGACCTCTAGTCATAAATTCCAACTAAATGTTCTCAGAGTTATAGCTGAAATCACATTTTCAGACGTGTACCATCAGCATCTAACAGGAGCTGCCTCTGATGGCTGAGTTTTACTAGACAACAACATGATGGACCATTTGGGCCACGTTATGATGGATAGTTTCAAAAGCAAAGAAGGCCATATCATTCGTTTTCCAGCTGGACCAACTCTCATTCACACATGGCCGTACGTCAGATAATAAGTTGGCTTCTCCAGAAATGAACCCGGCACGGGAAGCTTGTCTACTGCAAAAAAGCCTGTTAATCATTCACATGCTGCCCTTTCATTAAAGCTTTGACAAAGTGTCTGTCTTCACCAGTGTGAGTGGAGGGGTGTTTTAATGAGCCTGGATCAAAACAAAGAGGAATACATCTGGAGGGAAGGCAATGGAAACCCAGGGAACCAGAATGCAGTACGGCAGTGAGTGAGCTGGGGTGCATGGCCACAGGGCTCACTGCAGACTGCACTCAGGATTTCATGTGCTCTGCTCTCTAGGTGGTATTTGCAGAAGAAGACCTGACTGCTGGCAAGGTCTTCATCCTCTCCATCATGCGTGGTAACTCAGAGATGCTAGGAATCTATGGTTTCTACACAACCAGGCTGGGTACAAGGACGCATGACTAGCCTTCTGCAGGTCCCTGGCCCACAGAAAGCAGTGTTTGGGCTGTGTTAGAGGGGCCAGCAGTGGTCCAGATGGACTGAATCATGCATTTGTCCACCTCTAACTGACACAACTACTGTCCAACCAGTCTGACCACAACAAGAACTTTACTGGAATCAAACATGTGATCGCTTCTGTCCTCCCCACCCCATTTATTGCACAAAGGCTAAGTGTTAGACACTGAAATATGAAATTAAAGATTCTTTTCTGTAGGCTCCCTCTGTGCAATAGCACAGGGCAAGCATGTCACTTGTGCTCCTTGACTGTCCCTTTAGCTGCATTGTGTTGGTTACAGAGATAAACAACAGGAGACATCATCCAGGGTCAGGACGCAGTGTCCATGTGACAGACTCTTTGACTCCAACACAGGCTCATTTTTGTCTTCACAAGGATGAATTTTAAGATTATTTCAAAACTGGTGGAGAAAACAGTGTCAGGCACAAGAAAATGGTTTAGGGGAACACATAATGCCTTCCCTGATGCCCACTCAAGAAACACCTGGCACTAAAAACATCACGTGCTCCACTGGTGATGGCAAGGAGGATGAATGGATTCCTGGGTTCTCATCCAGCTTTTCATGGCATGGGATTCCATTATTAAAACAATATGTATTGATACAGCAGCTCTGAGGCTCTTGCAGTTGCAATATTCAGCTTAACAATTCTTCTGCTGATTGATACTGTCTGTAGAGATGGTCAGAAGTCTGGGAAAAAATTATCTTTCTGGGAAAAGCTGATTTGCTGAAAGTCCTGTGGAATTTTCCTGACTCCCAGACTGCAGGGCATTTCTTACTCATGGGTATATCTCTTTCCTTTTCTTCTTCAAATTGCAATAAAATTTCAGATTCAAAGCAAAGCACAATGGGAAAAAATTTTAAAATATAGAAAATGTGCAGAACAGAAAAAAGAATCTCATTGTTCCAGTGATAACCAAAGGAGTTGGTGTGGCTGTGGTAAAATTATATTAATGATGGGGAAAAAAAGGGCACCAAAGTGCAGAAAGTTGTTTCACTCAACCCCTTAAAAAAGCAAAGAGAAGAAATCAGAGTCACAAAATCAGATCTAAGCAGAATAACTTCTTCAAACACAAAAAAGCTCTGAATTTATCCCATTGTATATCTTCTAGCTTTCACTTCAATGTTGCTTACCCCAAGTGACCTGTTTTATGGAGATAGCATCTCAAACACAGTAAACAAGAAATAGAATTTCTCTGAGTTCCCCAGGGATTATTCCCCAAACCGCTGTGCATGTGCATTGCAGGTGCACACAGAAATGAGATTGCATGTGACAATGAGAATCTCTAACCTGGTTCATTCTTTAATGCAGTAGGTCCAAACAGTGTCTTTATTAAATCATTATTTCCCTCTTTTCTAGTTTCTGAGAATGTATTACTTTGGCCTTTGCAAGCGTGAGACCTCTTCTATTTAAAGCAGAGCATCCATCTGACAACACACGAGGGTATTTGTGCAGAACAGGATGTTCTTCTACACCCACATTTTCTCCTCACTTCCTTCCTAGTTTTCTCGGACCATTTGGGAATAAGATACCAGAAAAGAGCTCAAAAGGGGAGATTATTGTAGCATTTTTGCCAAAATGAGATTTCTGAAAAATATGCTGTTTTTCAAAAGATGGAATGTTTTCTGGGGACACGCTGGATCCCAGAATTGTTTTCTTAGGGGAGTTCCAGGGGTGAAGGTGGTTGGTGGTGGTAGGAGAGTTGCCCTGCAAGCACTGGCTTACAAAGACAGGGGTGTAAAAACAGAACAAAAAAGTTTACTAAGTAAGGCCAAAAGTTCACAAGAAAGGGTTAACGAGCTGATCTGAGTTTAATTAATCCCAGGATGTTATGTTTGGGTCAGCCTAGTTTGCAAAGATGGGAACTGAGGAGTCCAGGGAGAACAGGAAGGCTGTTTGTCCATGAGGCAAAAAGCATTCCTGGGTCATGGTGATGCCTTAGGTTTTAACTTCTGTACTTTTTAAATCCTGTATTGCCTAGTGTGTAACTCTGAAGTTTCTTACAGCTTGTTTGCTGCTCTCTTAGACTAGATAGACACAACAAAACTTCTCTGAGCTTGCTGTTCAAGGACACTCGGGCTGTCCGAGGCCTAAAGGTGGAAACTAGGATCAGGAGAGAGGTGGAGAAATGGAAGAGAGCTAAAGTTTTAATTGGTGAATTTATGCTGATATGCAAAGGGACCAAACCTATAACAGTGTAAAGAACTCGTGACCTGTCGTCCATCTTGGGGTCCATTTTATGGAAGCAGCCTCCGGCTCCCCAGGGTGTACCTTGAAGGCCCTTCAAATAAATACCTACCTTTATTCCCTTACTCTTGTCTAGTCTCTGTTTCTAGGTGGCTGGAGAAGACAACAATGGAGCCCACTAGGAAAAGCATCCTGGCTTCCTCCACTGCTCCAGCCAAGGGACCAAGGCTTCAGTCGTGAACATGTGTGACAAATATGGGTGAAAGTCCATTCGGGGCAGTGCCTTTGCCATCCCACAAGTCTGGGATGGGCTCCAATTCAGCTGTGGCAAGTCAGGCTGTGTTTTTATGCATCTAGCAGAGAATTTTTAAGAACTTTTTTGCTTGAAATAATCGAAGTGAGGATTTGAAGATGAATCTTTTTGATCTCCTCTGCAAGTTTTTCTGTGCTTTCTCCTCCAGATCTCAACAAAGCATGGAGTTGTTCTCTTGGGAAGGGTGAAGAGGGACATCCCATCCTCTTGGTAAACTTGGATGACAGGGAACCATCAGCTTCCAAAACCTTCCTTCTATCTCCAGTTTTCCTTCCCACACAAAAACCTGGACAGAGGAACTGACCAACCTGACATCTCCAGGTTGGACTGTGGTAATTCACTGAATCTGGAGCTGAGTGTGAAGCCTATCAGGTTCCAGCTGGCCCAGGGCACAGCCATCTGCCCTCACCTTGGTTCATGGTGCTGTAAGTCAGCCCCATCCTGCAGTAGCTTTCAATGTCAGCTGAAGGCCTTGGTGATAATTATTCAATGAATTAATTAAACTAGTGCTGCATCAAAGGATGGACATCAGACTACGGCTCCACCTCAAATCTCTGATCCAGAATGAAATGCAGCAGCCTCATCTGATGAAGGCATCCTGCTGTGATATATCTCCAGAGTAGGAATCCTGCAAACCTTGAGTCCATGCAGTCAAGGCAACGAGCAGGGAGATGATTTTGAGTTTTCTCCAGGGATCTGGGTAAACACACACATTGCTCTACCTATTAACAGGCAGTCTGTGAAAGAGGGAGAGCAGTGACACTCAGTTTCCAGGTGACACTGTGGTATTCAGGCGAGTGAGAACACGGGCCGGCTGAAAGATATGATGAGACTAACTAAATGAGCAATAAAACAGCTAATTAAATTTAATGTAGCCAAATGTGAAGTAATGTTCATGGCAGGAAAAATGTTCTGAATTTCACATATAAGATTATGGGCTCTGGGCTCACTCAGGAGTAAGATATTTGGATTATAATAATTCTATGAAACATCAGTTCATTGCTCGGTAGTGGTGGAATAAGCAAATAAAATATTAACATTTACCAAGGGGCAAGTAAAAGAGAATATTAATATGCCACTGAATCAAACCAGTGTTCACTTACATCTTGAATACTGTCTTTTGATCCCTTTATCTCCAGAAAAGACATAAAGATGAGGGGCAGGATTCAAGGAAAGGAAATAAAGATGATTAAATGTAAGAAAAATGGCTTCTATAAAGAAATGACTGAGTAAGAAAAGTGGACTCTTTGGTACAGGGGGAAAAAATATGGAGAAAGAGACCTACAGAATGACGATGAGTAACATCCTTTCCTTCAAGAGCATCTCCCCATCCTAAACTGTGTGGGACAAGCCTGCAGGTACACAGTGCACTGCCAGGCAGGGCTACAACACATCTGGGGCTGCTCCATGGGCCAGCTGAGATCCCACGTGTCCGTCAGTCCTCTCACTGGCAGTGGGACAGGGGAGCCACTGCTTCCATCTGAGGGGTTTGCCAGGCTGGGGCTGGCCCATGCTGCCAGATGAAGAATGAGCGTGGGAGTCCCATTCCTGACCTCTTGCCCGCAGTGGGATTGACATAGCTCCATAATGGAGACAAAAATGCTGCTTCCACACGACAACAAGATAAACGTTTTTATAAGGAAGTCTCCATATGGGAGATGCCAGCAGCTCTGAGGTATTGCAGGGATGAAAAGCAATGACCAGGGTCCTGCTGCCCTGGCAGATTTAGCACCAAGTCTTGTCCCAACATTTTACAGCCTTTAACAGGGGTATTCCTGTTTGCTTTATGGAGTGAGCTTAGACTCAGCAAAATGGAGTCCGGATCATCCTGCCTCTGAGGAGTCCCAGGTGCTGCAGAGCACTCAGCTTTCAAGTTAAAAAAATGTGGCTATAATTTCTATTTTATTGCCACCATATTCAACCAAGATCTCATCTTCTTCCTCAGCATAGCTGCTGCTGGCTGACTTTTTTCACTGTACCCATTGCACTGCTTCTCCTGGGTGGTCTCTCTCTCCTTGATGGCCTCCCACTGCTCTCTGTAGCTAAGACATTGTTGTATTTTCATGATTTAACTGAGTGTCCTAAGAGCCACCCTTTGGCTAAAGGCATCTGTCTCCTGTCCTTCTCACATGCACTTTCATTTAAAGGCCACTCTGAGCAAGGGAAGGGAAACCTCAAGTTTTCTTTCTTCCAGACTTCCCCCAGGGCCAAACCAGCCACCCAAGGATGAAGGAGCCGTTTTGGCACAAATAAGCTGAGTGGGTGTAGTTTAGATGGGTTTTGTCTCTTTCAAGTGGAGAGAAAGGGCTGTGGTCATGGAGAACATGGAGAACACAGAGGAACCAGAGTCTCCTAGGCTGGCTATGCATGTCCAAATCTGCCTTGCAAGGCAGCAACCTGCATCACAATCCACCTGCCCAAGTCACAGCAATAGAAATGCACTTTTAAATGCTGTTGATAAACCCTCCCCTTTTCCTAATCCCACTTCCCACAATTCAGTGCCCCACTGACTTCTTCCCTTGCTTTCCTAGAGCACCATCCATTTGTCTCTGGGGTCTCCCATGTCTGAAGGTGACATGCTGGGCAGGGCTGCTGCAGTGACACCCCTTCCCTGGGAGATGGCTGAGCCATGCACACTCTTGGAGGTGTCCAGATGCCACTGAGCCACATGAGCCTATCATTTAGCTCGCTGTGAGGGATCCCACTTCAGCTTCCCTCCTTGATGTAACAAATCAGCTGCATTATTAAAATGATTAAAAATAGACTGAGCTTGCCTGAGACTGCATCTGTAATGGATCTATTGCTTTTTATACATTTTTTGGCTCCCTACAGTGCTGCTTTGTCATGTTGCTTTCACTTGGTGGCTGAGATCTTGAGATAATAGGCACATTCAGGAGATATAAATATAGCTGTTTATTGCTTTAAAGTGGGTCTGCAAACAAATCACAGTCTCAGCTTCAGGTATTTGTAAATTAAATCTTCCTCTCTGTCCCTTCCCTTTTGTACCTGAGTCAAACACTGGACTTCACAGCTTGGCAGCTGCTTTATCTTACTTTATCTTAAGATATAGGCACTAGTTCTGCTGCACAAAATTCAAACCCTCATAGGCTGTTGATTTAAGAAGCCCTTGATGCTAGTCTGGATTTGATTCCAGTAAGAAATAATGTGGAGTTACCACTGAAAGGCTGCAGCACAGTGAAATAAAAATAAATGCACTGCATTGTGTAGCTTAACGGGGTGCTAATTTCTTGGGAGCGCATAAATAGGAGGCACAGAGCACATCTGTTTGCTGGTGTTGGGTTGGGGAAGCGCAGGGGAAATTTGGAGCTCTGTCACAGGGACAGGCTGAACTTTGTTCCCATGTCTCACAGAACTGCACAAAGTCTCCTCTGTAGAATTGCCAGTTAATTAAAAATGATATTTACGGTACCCTGGAGATGCATGCTCATAATTCTGCTTTTAGCATTTCTACAAAGTCTGGCTCAGCAAGAGAGTTGGGGCCCTGGCGGTGCAAACAGCAGCTCCCATCATCGTGCTACCCCTGTGGCTGGAGTCCACACAGAGGGGCTTCGGGCTGTCAAGGCCATTTCCATCACACTGTGTTTGCTGATGGGCTTTATCGCCCACGTCTGCTGCAGAGAGCGTGGGACACCCCTCCACCTCACGCTGAGATTCCCAGGTATGTTGGAAGCAGAAGTGAGTTACCTTGCCTGTGGCAGGTACGATGCTCCCAGCTCACAAGTGCCACTCACAGCGAGACACACGGAGGCACAGAGGAACACAATGCATCTAAGAGTACCACAGTAACAACCTGCTCCAGACTCACCACACTCCACATCCCTTTGCCTCCTTCCTCCTCTAGCTCACATACAACACCGCTCACTGAGATTATCCTCACTGGGCACTTCCAGGGTATTTTCCTGGCACTCTTTGTACAGCCGAGCATTTAGAAACACTTGCAGTGTTTCCTGGTATGTGACGCGTGGGCTTTTGGACAGCAGAGCTTTATGTCTCAAGGAGAAGCAATGTCCTGAAACTCTAAACACGGACAGGATAAATAATGCTGTAGAGGCGATGGAGGACAGAGGGAGCGGGGAGATCTTCAGTGATTTTAACCCCCCTGTAAAGGCACATGGTCTGCAGAGAATCAGAGAGACAGAGAGGTTTCTCTAGAGGCAGATTGGAGCAGAAACCTGTGCCTCTGCTGACCACAGATGGGGATCAGGGAGGATGTTTTTCCAACCTGCTCCCAACTGACCACTCTCAGCAGCCCCTGGGGCCTCTTCTTGCTCTTCTAGTCTGAATTTGGCTTAATGCAATAAAGCAACCACTCATTTCACCTGGACAGAGGGTGTCCCAGAGGACTTCATGCCACAGGGAAGAGGTCCCCACCTCCCCATCTCATGCTATCTCTCTCCCTTCTTCATCTTCAAAAATATCAGTTTTGGGAAATTTCTACAGAAGTCTGTAATTAAACTTTACCCCGCCATCCCAGCCCTCCACGTCCCCTGGCACCCACCTCCATCCCAGTGCCAGCAGCTCACCTTTGGCAGGGGAGTGCAGACCCTGAGCTCGGCCGGCACCCGTGGCGGGGGTCTGCAGAGCCGCGGGAGCTTGTGCCTCATCCTCGCGTATTTTTTCATATCCATTTTTTGGTACAGATAAATCTCCTCTTATGGTGTGTATCCAGTTGCTGGCAGCACGTACTGATAGCTGTTAATTTGTCCTAAAGGCCGGACACTGCAAGTGCTCTGCAGTGAGCAAGTGTTACAAGCTTGCTAAGAACAAGTTTCTGTAGTTGAATATTTAGCTGTTATTATATGCATAGAGGTTCTATCCTGACACCACTGGAAACAATAATAAAAATCTCATTAACATTTTATTACCAAGCCCTTCCCTCTATTCCTTTTTACACACTGCCAGTCAGTTCAAAAAGGATGGCGTCTGCTGATGGAAAAAAAAGATGATGAAAGCTAGAGAAACTCCTTGACACACTCCTTTTGGTTTTATGTATTTCACTTTGAATTAGGATGCCAAACCAGGAGAATGACACTGAAGACTTCTGAGGAATTAAAAAAACATGAATCAAACCTCAGCATGATTTTATTTGCTAAAAAAAAAAATCCTCCAACTATGGAACCCAAAAAATAAAATACCATTTTGGCTCTTTCTCATGGCCTCCTAGTTTTTTTATACTTCATTGTACTTTAATGCTCATTCCCCAGGACAGTGAAGGGTAAAAAATCTTTTTTATCACTAAATCTGTTGAGGCCAGATAATCTCTTGGTTGAAGGAATCAAGGCTTTAGGAAGGGTCCAGGGAGTGTGAGAATCCCAGAGGGATACCACTCTCAGTGACCTGATATCCAGTTCCTCCCCAAGTTAATTTCACCCTCAGTGATCTCCCTGCAGAGGGGATATCTTGGTTTACATGGCCCTCACCTGGCTAAGAGCCAGAGAACATCTTCTTCCCATCATCACAAAACCCACCAACACTCAGCTGCAAGTAGGGCTGGAAACCACGGCAGAAATCACCAATGCATTGTCAGTGCTCCCACACAACAAAAAATATTTCCCAGAGGTTTCCAGGGATCAGACTGGAACACACACCAGGTAAAAGTAAAACACCTGACAACATGGCTGGGGGAAATGACCGTCCAACCCCAAATCCGGAGTGTGGCTCACACTGAGGGAGCAGTCAGCTCACACAAATCAGGCACTGGGGAGACGGCAGCACCTCGATCAGTGCCACTGCTGCCTTACACCCTCTCCCTACCCCAGCATGATGCCAAAGTGGGCTGACCCCCAGGGCCAAGTGACTGACCAAAGAGAAATGGAGTTCTCCCTCCCTGTCCCAGAAATTAGAGCCTGGCTTAGCATGACATAAAAATAGCTTGAAGAGGCCACAGTCTCATCCATCATGGCGCTTTGCCCCAGCCATGGAACAGAGATGACAAATCTGTCACTGATTGCACTCCATGACATTCTTGCAAGGTTTCCTGTGCTGCCTGCAGAGTAGATGTCTTTGCTCTGGTTTTTAAAGGATTTTAGGTGAAACAGCCAGCAGCCTGGTGCTCTGGAGTCTGATCCATTCCTAGCTCTGCCCTTTGGATGTACAAAGGCTCAGGGGATGAAGAAATCACTACTTTTCTGCATCATAAGGGCATTTATCAGGAACATACCTGTTAAAAGTATATTGTGCCTGCTCCCTGCACTCCTTAGCGGGAACCTTACTGCCAAAACACGCTCTAGCACGTACAACAGTGGGACCCAGACACTGTGGATCAGTGGGTGCCTGGCTGGGGATGTGGTGTTGGGACAGCAGAGCAGAGTTGAACCCAGAGACACCGGAACAGTCCCAGGAAACCAAGGGGACTGCAATGGCTGCATGCATGGATCAATTTGCACTAGTAGCACAACTCAGCTCCCCCCTCTGAAGAGCATCTGTGAAGCAGGACTGTCTGAAAACGCCCCACAGCCAGTGCTGGAAAGCACAACAGTTGCAGAGAATTCATTGCTTATGGTATGGGAGCTCACAATCCTTAATAAACTTGCTTCCTGTGAATGAAAAAGACAAAAAGGCCCAGTCCTCCACTCCTTCTTCCTGGCTCCCTATCTCAAACAGCCTTTTGGAGCTCAGCAGGTTGCATGTCACATGTTTCTCAGCAGCTTTCTGCCTGCCTTTCCCCTGTTCCCCACGTGAAGCAGCACTCAGCCATCCCCGAAGGTTCCTGCTGAGGCTTTCTGCCCCAAATCCCTGTGCCCAGAGCCCGGCTGCTCACTTGGCCTCTTTCTCTCTCAAAGCCAGCCAGTGCCTGAATAAAGCCCGTGCTCCCCTCAGCGAGTTCAAGAAGGGACAAACAGAAAATGCTTCCAGGGATGCTGGAGATAAAGCCGATGGTCGCTGCGGGGAGTGACAGGTTTGCTCTTGTGGGATGCTCTGACAGATCCATCAGGAGGCACTTAGCCGTAAAACCCTGACAGCTCTGCAAGGGAACCCCTGTCCTTCCTCTGTGTTTACGCTGCTCTGAATTGCCTAGTTAATGCAAGAGCAAAAAAAAAAAGGGAAGGTAATGGGCCTCTTTAGATGGGTTTTAGGCACTTAGTGGGAAGCAGGAAGCCAGGGCCTGTATAATTAAATTGCTAATCTCTCACCAGGTCTGGCAGGCTACATACTCTTGTTAAAAACAGGTTTAAGCCCCACAGCAATTTTTGTTTCAACTCTGGGTACAAGCCAGCATCCTTAATTCCTTCAGCCCCAAAATGCTTCTAACCCTGCCCTTCATCAGAGCACTGGGCTCTGGCAAAGCCCAGACACCAGACAGCTTCAAAATGACCCTCTTCCTCCTTGAAAAAACTATTATTAATAAGGTGAAGGTGGTTATGTTCTCTGCTGAGGCACAGACCCTCCTGAGACTCCTCTCTCAGCAATGTTCATTCATGTTATTTTTCTCTCTCCTCTTTCCATCTCTAAGAAGTCACATCAGGGACTCCACCGGCCCCAGCAGTGCATTCCCTGGGTGTGAGGTGTCACACAAACACCCACAGAAGGGTTTTCTGGCTGTGTCTATACCTTTACACACTTTATATAACGTAAAATAAGTGCAGAGTCCCAAATGTCATTCTGGCCTAGTCCAAAGAAATGGAGAAAGTTTGGGGGGCACAGGGACAGTGTTGGAGCTGTAGTATCTTCCTCACTGATACATCCCTTCTCCTGCAGCAGTCCTATCTTACAAACAGACAGCTCGGGCAGACTACTCTTAGATTGCTGAGGAAAAATAGGCAGGTACAGAGGTATCAGATGGGATGCTTGGTTCATTCATAACCTTAAGGAAAGCCACCAAAACACAAAGGAAATGTCCCCATTCTTTTCACCATCCTGGCCCTGTACTTCAGTGTTTATAATTCCCTGCATCACTTCCTCACCTGCCTGGAGATCAGGAGGGAGAGGGTGTCCCGAGGAGCACTGTGTCACACTGCTCACAGCCACTGCCCACCTCAGCTCCCTTGAGACCAGCCTGGCTCTGATGAGCCTGCGCTTCATTAAAGCAAGGGGCAGCAGCATGAGGGGAAGGGGGACACAGATCCAGGAGAGAAGAGCAGCCTGGAAATCAGCTGCTCATCACTGTCCATGGGGGATGTCCCCAGCAGTTACACGGGGCCATGTGTCCACTGACACTGATGGGTATGGCGGGGGAAAGTGCTCTGATCAAAGGGCTGTGAGAGGGGAAGATTGGAGGCATGGGGTGGTGAGAGACCACTAAAGATTAGAAAGCAGACAGCGCAGAGATGTCACATGCACAAAGAAAGCAAGAGAAAAATACTCAAAGAAGCAGCCTAATGGCTGGGACCACATCCCTGGGGATCCCTGCTGCTCTGGGATTGTATGGCAAAAGCCTTCCACACCACTTGAGCAATCAGCTGAAGTGTGTGAAAATACCACTTAACATCTGTGGAGGATGGTTGTCGTTGGGGCAAAACTGCTTCCCCTTTCTGGAAGGTGCATGGGACCCTGCAAGGACAGGGTTTGGGCTGTGTTTCACCAGCACATCTACTGAACTGACCCTGGACCTGGATGGTGGAAAGCTCAAGGAGCAATTAACCCCAAGGGAAGAAGATCTGTTTGTTCTTTGAAACATCTTTCTGATGTTTGCAGACATTAAAATGCATGTTCCACTTCATTTCAAAATGATGTCTTGGTGTACTCCAACTCAAGCACCAAGGACATGCAAATTTTATTTTGCCACTGCAGCAGTCACCTGTCACTGGTTAAACCATCATCAAAGGTTTGAGCTTTTCCCTCAAGAAAGCAGATGCAGTGCAAAAGTTATCATGGCTTAACAGATTACTAGTCATCAGCTTGAAGATGTTTACATGCTTCCAGCACATTATAATGTAAAGCACATTAATTTAAACTAAGAGTAATAAATAGCTAATCTGTGATAATTCAGTCACTTGCAAACGTCTCTGCACACCCTTGGTTTATGTGATCAGTCTCACTGGGTTGAGGGAATGGGGAGACACACACAAGGAGCATTTCCCTTTGTAGACCACCTAGAGAAATATTTTTATGATGCTTTTAAACACATCTATTGAACAAAAAGAAGGTTCATTCAAGACGGTTCAGTTTTAGGATGACTGGCCAGTTTTGACAAACTTATGGTGGAATGGTTTCTATGACCAGCATGGGATTTTTTTTTTCCCAAAACAAGAGACAAATCAGTGCTCAGAAAATGGAAGACAGCAGCAGAAATCTTGAGTATGGCTCTCCCACTCCTTTAGGACAGTCTGCCACTTGTTTTGCACCTATTGTACCTCATTGCTTCTTCTTGTTCTGCCTCCTTTTCCCATGTGTTTTCTCCCCAACCTGGAAAAATTTTTGGTTTTCCTTCTAGTGTGAAAAATGAAAAGGGATGGGGAAAGGCAGCATGCAGGATTGCTGAAGAAAGCTGTTCTCAACCAGGTGTAAAAATCCACCTTCTGAGGGGAACACCTGGGCACAGTTGAATGAGAAACACACCCAGACTCTTGATGTGGGTGCCAACCCTTAGCTATTTTGACTCTGTCATTTACATTTGGACTGAGCATGAAAAATGCTGAGAATCTACATTTCTTTAGGGTCTCTCTGGGAGCTGGGACTAAGCACACCATGGACTGAGTTCTGAATGCATTGCAGTAGCTTCTGGTTCACACAACTTTGAAGGAAAAAAACCAAGATCTGTGGCTTCTTTTAAAAGTTGTGCAGACTTTTTGGGGTCCCTGGATTCCCAGAGAAAGAGAAGCAGCATTTGTGTGTCTAGAAATGTGTGTCCTAAAGACTGTATATTTGAACAGGCTTATTATTATTCTTGCCTCACACATTTCCTCCACAGAGCCAGCTGAGTGCAGCTCTGCTCATCCCATTCCCTGTGCAGTCCCTGGGCACAGTCCAGCACCTGCTGTGTGCCATATCAAAGGTATCTGTACCTCAGAGTTGGGCAAGGGGAATGTATCCTCACTGACTGATGTAGCAATCCACACTAAGCTTTAATCACAGGCTCTCTTTAGAGGTAGGAAGCAATTTCTTATGCAGTGGGATTCAATGGATAAGGAGTGTTCAGGCTGGGAAAGATGACAGAGGGGAGATATGATCAAAGTGTATAAAATCATGAAGGGGAAAGAGGTGGTGAGTAGAGAAGGATTATTTCTTTTTTTAAAGTTATTTTATACTATTACACCAGGACTAAGAACTATGAACTGACACGATGAGGCTGCAGATTTAGAACAAGAGAAGTCTCTTATTTGAATAGTGATGGTGAAATTTTATGGTGAAAGTGAAATTGTGGAAATTCCATAGAGGATTGTTAAATCTGGTGAAGTCAGGAAGTGGCTAAACTGGTGACTGCTGGGCAGTGGGAGGAGGTACTGTGGAAACATCTCTCCAGCCTTGCCTTGCTTTACACTTCTCCCAAGTGTTTATGGCTGGCTGCTGTTGGTTTTGGGGCAGATGGACCTTGGTTTGACCTAGCAGAGCTGCAATATTATGTCACAGGTCACGTTATGTCACAGGGAGAGTCCTCCCAGGTGTGATTCAGCACAAGATTGTGCTGCAGCTTTGCCTTCCCTCCCTCCCACATCCTGCCTGGACCGCAGAGCAGCACAGGGACATCACAGTCTGCTNAGCCTTGCCTTGCTTTTACACTTCTCCCAAGTGTTTATGGCTGGCTGCTGTTGGTTTTGGGGCAGATGGACCTTGGTTTGACCTAGCAGAGCTGCAATATTATGTCACAGGTCACGTTATGTCACAGGGAGAGTCCTCCCAGGTGTGATTCAGCACAAGATTGTGCTGCAGCTTTGCCTTCCCTCCCTCCCACATCCTGCCTGGACCGCAGAGCAGCACAGGGACATCACAGTCTGCTTAAGCACATGCATTAAAAACCTGAAGTTGCTTAGTTTAAATGTCCCCTTTTCTGGGTATGATTTGCAAAAAGCAATAGCAAGTGAGGTGTCTAAACCCCACTGCTTTTAAGAGGGCTTAGGTGTGCCTAATATGCTTAGATATTTTTAATAATCTCTCAAGGCACCACCATGAAATCTCTGTGAAAATCAGGTCTAGATTGATTTCTTCCCTTTTATCTTCTGACATTCAGGTAATACTTGAAAAATGCCTTGTGACCCATAGATAGAAGCTATAGTTTCTCCACAATTTGCAATCATTATTAATGAGGCTTTTCAAGTGTTAGATTGCCTGGAAAAGACATACTTTTTCTGTTTGCAAGAATTATTTCAGCAAGTTTTCTTGCCTCGGGTTACAGACAGCGAACACAATTGGTGCAGCAAGACCCGCTGGTGCAGCCTCCATCCATCTCCGACCTCTCAGGCTGTTTCTTATGCCGCTTACCTGCCCTACCTTGCACAAGCAAGTTGAGAAAAAGAAGCTTTCAAGCTTGGCTGGGCAGATTGCACGTAACCATGCCAGGCTCCAAACAGAACCAAAGTGCTGGAGACATAAATCAGGTCTGTAACATGAGGCTGCTGGAGGAGATCTCTTATTTTATGTACTCGACCTGTATGCCGGGTTCATTTCAACATGACCCTGGTGTAACTCTCTTTATCAGCTGTAAAGACAAGCTCACCAGCTGCACATTATGTTCACACTCCAGAACCATAGGAAAAAGCAAGCAAAGCCCCAGAGCAGGCCTATGGGAACAGAGTAAAAATTTGTTTTCCCTGCTATAAAACAGAAGGGGTTTATCTGGGATGGATATAAAGTCAAATAATTAATTTCAAAGTAAAGAAATAAAATTGCTTTCAAAGTAAAGAAATAAAATCAAGCTGAAGTCTAAGATGAATAGTTTTCTTCATGGTTTAAATTTTTCACATTGAAATGCTAAAATGGATCTTCTCCAGTTTGTCAAAAAAAAAAAAAAAGGGTTCCCCATTTTATAGCAGAAAACATTAGCTGCATTCAGCTTGAGCCTGTGAATAGTTTCAATCAGCCTGAAGCAGCATTTATTAGCAAATAAACTATTCACCTGAAAAATGTTGTCTACTTCTACCCCAAATGTTCTTCCCATTGCTTAAAAACACCCTATTTATAGACAAAGCTATTGTTGAGCATAGATTTAAGCTGTTGTGTTCATTGTCTGGCACAGTATCTCCTTGGGAAAGCAAACCAATTAAGCTATTCCATTTTGCAGCCTCAGTGCCTGCTTGCGCAGTTACTATGTCATGTAAGGGACCACAGTCTTATAGTATTTGACAGATATGACTGCACTTCTTGTAAGCAAATACCCTGTTCTCAGTAGCTTTGAGGTATAAAATGGTCACAAAACACGTTAGGAAGGCAGAAACAGCCAAGATCAATGGAGCATCCTGTATGCAGGTCTCTGCCAACCCCCTGTACCAAAAGCTCTCCCCCCAAAACCCTACCAGGCAGTAAAATAAAAGCATTGTTCCTAACCCCTGTTAGTAAGAGGTAGCTTCTGGGCTGAAGCATGGGGAACTATGTCCTTTTCAAAATTGTCATTATACNCTACTGTCTAGAAAATGCAATATTCTTTACGTCTCTCCCTTAAAAAAGCAAAACCAACAAACCAAAAAGCCTACAGTTCAAGCAACAAAAAACAAACAAACAAAACCAAAAAAAGGGAAAAAAGAGAAATGGAGGGAAGAATAAAAGCATTAAAAGGTGCAGCTTGAACAGTGACACCTTTCATTATTTTGAGGATCTTCTAGAAATCCAATTGCTTGCTCTAGTATTTGAAGTTTTACCTCTTTTTGTGAAATAGGTACAGCATAGATAAAATGGATCACACCTGCCTTGCCAAGGTGTCTCAGCCTTCTGTTGCAGGAGGCAAGAAAGCTGTGCACTGTGTCCTTTGGGCTGAGGCTGGTGGAAGCAGGGCTGGAGGTGCACTTTCCACTGTGACGATGACTGAGCACTGGCATAGGTTGCCCAGAGAAATTGTGGGGTCTCCATCCTTGGAGATATTCAAAACCCACCTGGACATGGCAACCTGCTGTGGGTGACCCTGCTTTGAGCAGGTGGTTGGATGAGATGATCTCCAAAGCTCTCTTCCAGCCTCAAATGATTCTGTGATATGAGCACGTGTCCTGACTCATTCTGGCAGTGTGCTCTGTGACCCCGCTCCGTCCAGGACAGTTCCTGGGCAGTGTGTGCAGGTCCTGTAACAAATCCCTGCTCACAGAGCTGTGCTTACCCTCGCAGGGCTGACACCTTTTCTTTCACAGCCAACAGGCTCAATCCATCTATTTATTTTATATTTATTCTGCCAAGCAGACAAAAATTCACTGGCCAGTTTCACTGAGTCACTCCTTTTCCTAGCTAGGCAGATGGGCCAGGTCCACCCGGGTTCACAGCTGCCTCATGCCCCTGGGTGACCAAAATTGGCCAAAAATTCTTACCTGCATCTGTTGGCTGCTACTAACTCAGGTAGGACAAAGCCTGGTGGCCTGCATCCAGCTTTGGGACTCCCAGCATAAAAAGGATGTGGATGTGTTAGAGGGGGTCCAGAGGAGGGCAGAAAGAGGGTTGGGGCACCTCTCCTGTGAGGAAAGGCTGAGTTGGGGAGAGAGTTGGGGCGGTTTAGCTTGGAGAAGGCCCCACGGAGACCTTATTGTGATTTCTCAATACCAAAAGAGGGCCTGTAAGAAAGATGGGGACAAACCTTTTATCAGGGCCTGTTGAGATAGGACAAGGGGTGATGGTTTTAAACTAAAAGAGGGTTGATTTAGATTAGACATAACAAAGAAGTTTTGTACAGAGGGGGGTTAAACTCTGGCATAGGTTTCCCAGAGTGGTGGTGAATGCCTCATCCTGGAAACATTCACAGTCTGGTTGGACAGGGCTCTGAACAATCTGATCCAATGGAAAATATCCCTGCTCACTGCAGGGACTTAAACTAGATGAGGTTTACAGGTCCCTTCCAACTCAAACCATTCTTTGATTCTGTGATCGAAACAATAGAAACTTTTCATTTTTTTACTAGTCTTCTACATGTCATGGCCATTTTCCAGCCATCAGCTCAGGGATCAGGTTAAAATGTCAGGTACAAGAACACAGCTTTGTAAATATTACATTTGCATATAAATTATTTGGCTAGTTTTGGTGGGGAAAGGGCTGCTGGACAGTCTGAATCCCTGGCTCTCAAGAGCTGGCCCAGCCCTGCCTGTATGGGGTCTTGGGGGAGATATCACTATTTATAACCTGCAAATTATTTATGGAGCTCACCTTTTCTCATCTGTCTGAGATCCACAGCATGCTGCCTGTGGCTCTGAAGCCATGTGAGGTTTGTAGTGATGGAGAAACACACACAGACGTGGTGGGGCTACAGCCAGACCTCAGAGCATGAGGTGGCACTGGCTGCTACTTGCATAAGCCATTTCCCTCCAAACTGGCAATTTAACAACACCATGGCCTTGTGTTTGTCAGGTGCATGAGCAATACACAGAATGGTCTTTGAAGTGCCTCAGCAGCTGCAACAGCTCCCTGATAAATTAAAGAAAAGTGCTTAAAGCTCCTGTGTGCTGCTCAAGTGCACACACAGCAATGAATTTTGCAGAGCTCAAACTCCCCCACTGATTCCGTGTGTTCATTGAAAAGCCTTGGGAGGCACAAGCCACACTTTACAGTGGCAGCACAAAGAAACTCTTCTTTGGGAGCACAGAGTTTTCTTCACTGTGCAAGGGAAACAAAGCTGATAAATCATTTATTTGAAGGTCTTTCCCTACTGAGACATGGGATAACTTGGCAGCAGTTTGCTGAATGCTCAGCCCTCAGGTAGAGAGAATACAAGTGTTCCACACGCTTAGAGTAGTACAAGAGAGTCAGAGAGCCACCTCCTCCCATGCCCAGGTGGCACTCATTTGTGCCTCATGTCAGCACATGGTTGTGTTTGTATCCTTAGAGAATTCCAACTTTATTTTTCCCCTCTTGATAGGAATAGCAGGAAAGCTAATTAGACTCTCTGAACTGTTGCTGATACTCATCATTCCTTCCCTATGATGTGAGAGGCATTCTCTCACATTTTAGCACAGGAGCTTTGGTGCCCCATAAAGACCTGCCCTACCCCTTTGCCTGTGTGCTCAAGGCATTTCATGCAGAAAATGCAATTAATTTCCTTGCAAGAACATCTAAACAGTGTGATCAGAGTTCTCTGCTAACCCACAGCACAAAGAAGATCCTCGATCCCTGTGAGAGATGTGCAATCCAGCCCAGCACTGCTGCACAAGAATTTAGGGAAACAGCACGACCTAGTGTTCCCTCTGCTTCTCACTGCCACTTGAAGACTGATGGTTTCTGGTGATATCTTTGCAAACACTACCCCTACCAAGCTCCCATGAACACAGGGTTTCCTTCCATAACCCCAGATTCTTTTCTTCTCCCCACTGAGGTTTCTCCTCCCTCCAGAAGTTTATGTCCCTGCCTTTGGCACATTTTGCATCTTTGTCCGAAGAGGGAGGATCTGACACAATCCTGTGAAGCAAGAAGCTGTTCAAAAGCAGAATGGGATTGGGAAGGAGGCTGCTTCACAGCCACAATGGAAAGGATTTTGATAGATTTCCCTTTCCCTTTCTGAGCACATATCAGGTTTTTGTGACCACCACCAAATGCAGGAGGTGCAGGGAATGTTGGCGCTCTGTGTCCTCTCTGCATCTTGGTTGTGCAGGCCATGCACCTTGATATTGCTAGTTCTGATCTGAAACATAGGCATGCAGCTGCACTGCATATAAAATGGATCCATTAAATGCCTTCTCAAGCAAGCCAGTTTAGCTTGACATCTCTTCTACAGAACCTCATCTGCTGCCACCCTGCTGGGTGCTTATATGTGTCTGTAATGGCAGGGTTGCCCACACACCTATGTACTTCCAGCATGACCCATAAAGAAAGGCTCCACCACAGGTACCCTAACATGAACACTCAAGACAGTCCGGATCTGCTCTGCTCTGCCATCACAAACACAGCCAGGAAAATTTTGGGTAGCTCACTCGGCAGCTTCTGATTACTGTGTGTTGGACAGACCTTATGACAGACATCTGCTTTTGACCAGTCCTGTTATTCATCCACGCTCAAAGATCTGTCCTTCTAAGACACATCTCCACACTGTAAAAACCTACCACTGTATCCATTTGAGGCTTAGGACTGTGTGCTTTGAAGGAAAGGCACTGGAATTGCAAAGCGGCCCTAGCCAGTGCAATGCTGCCCTAAGGAACAGGTGTTTTCCTGACCTCAGGGCTGATTGCCTTCTTTCCTGGAGGCTGAGGATGCCTGAGAGACTTCTGTTGTAGCCAGTGTAATTGTAAATGCAAGTGCTATTCAGGTAAATGCAACAAAGAGGATACTCCTTCCACATGCTCCTCAGTAAAGAACTTGATCACGTGCACCATCAACCAAAGTCAAGCCTGCACAAAATCACATGCACAGGGAGCTATAAAAGACCATTGTGACTTTTTCTGTGGGAAAATTGCAACTTTGTGTGTGGACACTGGCAGACCTGGAAAGGAAAGGCAGATTGGTTTGCAGACGGTCATGGCAGTGGTCAGACGACCCCTGTGTTTGATATTTGCTGAAGGAGCAAGCAGTGATGGAGCTGATCTTTGGGCAGGGCTTCCACATGCACCCTGTAGGACCACAGGTTTGGCAAAGGTCATCCCTGCTGCATCCAGTGTTACACAGCGTGGTGTGGGAGCCATGTGTGCTGCAGCCAGGTTATCCACCCTCAGGCTTCCAGCTGTGATCCTCCAGAGAGGGGTGGCAACTCATGTTCGCTGTGGCAAGAGTTTCTTCTCTGTTGTATAAACACAAAAGCAAATAACCAAACCTCAAAACAAGACACAGCTTGCCCAGCCTTGAATGCAGGCTGGAAGCAACACTGCCCTGAGAGCTCCAGTGGCGCAGAGCCCTGCATGTCGACAGAGATCCGAGTCAGCCACAAAACTGGATGAACGGATGGCCTGGCGGCAGATAAAAGGGATGGGTCCTTATCTATTGCCTACACCATCTGGGAACCTCACTCCTTGCCTTCCCAACCCTAATTATTTTTACTGCTTGATCTCAAGAGGTGTTTCTGGCATGACCCATAACTGAGTGAGCCTGCTGTTCCTCGCTCTCTCACTTGCAGTTGGCTTTTCAGCCACTTTATTACCATCTTCACCTATGAATCAGATAATGGCTCATGTGATCCCAGAGCATTAGTCCCGCTTGTGTTGTCACAAGCTTTTGGACATTCCAATTTTCAGGGGATTATATGCAAAGCAGAAAAACATCAGCCATGCCTTTCATGCTTTCTCCAAGTCTCTATTTTCCCTGGGGACAACTCTTTTATCTCAGGGAGCCTTACAGAGAAATCAGCAATTCAATTGCGCTATTTTTTTGGCCTATGATTCCAGATACTTATTCCTGTTTGATCACGTCATGCAGCAGCTCACAGGAAAAGAATGAAATTGCTCCTGGTTGCAGATGCCAGTTGCCTGCTAAAGCAGACTGCACACTTTTGTATACTCTGACCTTATTATGTGCAGTCTTTCAACCTGTCAGTCTTGAGGTCTGTTTCTGTGAAGCAGAGACTTTAACTTGTTTTAGGTGTGAGTTCATCGGTGCTGGGCTGGCTTAGCTTTAAGCTCATTTTGAGATCCTGCTGATGAACTTCAGTGAAAGGAAAGGGTAAGTCTAGGAAGTAACTCAAGCCTGGCTCCAAGCACCTGTCTGGCAGGAGAGGATCTTGGGGACAGACCTTTCCTCACTCTGCTGATGCAGGAGTGAGGTTGCAGGACTCTGTCGTGTTGCAGGGCAGATTAGCTGATTGTAATGATCCCTCCTGAGCAGATAATCTATAGTTAATCAACACAGTGTGTTAGACACTTACGAGACAGCTCAAACTTGCCTCCGGCCCAAACTGCTAACAAGCCTGGATCTCAGCCATCTATCCTACAACCACATCCTTCTGGAATGGACACCTGCAGATATTGTCACCCTGTGTCCACTGCATCCCAGACACTGCTGAGGTGAGGAAGTGCCTTCCAACCCTCTCGTGTGGGTTTGGCTGTGCAGAGTAAAAGCTGAGGTGTGGGTGGATGAGCTCATAGGGCACTGCCTAGTGTAGAGCCCTCCAAGCCTGCAGAGCAGAGGCAGAGGGGAGCACCCCTCTGGGCTAGGACCTTGTGACCTGCCCTCAGCCACCTGAGGGAGGCCAGCCAAGCATAGACTTCACCAAAACCCTGTGCTGAATCACGGTCTTGATGGCAAAAAGCAGAACAAGTTTGTTAATTACTGCACTTGTAAATCTTCAACTGAACTGAAAATTCAAAGGCAAGTAATTTATTTTATGCACAGATTGTATCTATTTTAATAAGATCCAAAAATAGAGCTTTAACATGGTGGCTTTAAGCTGTGACGTTGCACAGGGTTTTTTAATGTGAAATTTTCCAGGGTGTTTGATGAAGCTGTTTTTTCCTAGAGCTAAAGCATTGTGTTTTGTGTCACAGTGCACTGACAGGACCCGTGAGCTCTGAATCCCAGTCAGGGGCTTGGGTTGCTCTCCATGGCTCCTCTGATTCAGGCTCTAATCCTGCCTTGCTAGGGAAAGGGATTTTCTCAGGGTGCAGATGTCCCTTCAGGGTCTGAGGCAATTCCAGCTCTGTCATGAGTTCTTATTCTGTGTGAGACATTCCTGTCTCAATTCCCTGTCCAAACTATGAGATGGTAAAACACAGGACTACCAGGTGCCTTGGAGATCTTCTCTGAGTCTCTGATGTGCCACTTGGCTGAACGAGTGATGCCCTGTCAGTCTGCAGGAGTTTTCCCAGTACTTACTGGTGTAGGAGACTTAATGTTGCCACCTTGCAGTTCATACAAGGGCCCACAGCGGTGTATTTAACGTGAGGGACAAAACTCACTGCTGCCACCAGCCACTGGAGAGGATGAAGATGAGCAGTTGGGAGATTGCTTCAGCTTCTCTTGGGGGAGGATCCCAGCAGGTTTGATCTCCAGGAGCTGAAGTGACCCTTCTGTTATGAGAGCCATGGTCACTGGCAAAGGGCTGCTCCATCTGCAGATTTCCCGGTGGGCATTCCCCACACAGCTTTGTTAATATAATCAAGGCCACTTATTTAGTGCTCATCCAGTCACAGCCATTGCAAGGGGACTGATTACGGGCTACTCTCCTGGGGCACTATTTCAGTCTGGGACTTGCTGGAGGAGTAATAAATAGCATGGCAGCTGCACCAAGGAGGTATTCCTATGTGACAGAGAAGCTAAAGCCCATGTCAAGGCTTTGCTAATTGCTCAAATTATTGCTGCTGTTAACAGGGCAGCAAATTATGTCAGGGAGCATTTTAGTAGTCATACTACTCCACCTACAAATGATACATGCTCCTGAATTAAGGCTGACAAACAGTAATAAAAAGGAGTTGAATTAATAAAATCTGAACGCTGAGAATAAACATCAAATTTAAAGCAAACAACAGCTGAAATATTAACTTTGGCAAAATAAAGTGATACTGAGAGAAAGAAGAAAATGTTATGGAGAGAAGATTAAGAGCACTATTATGGCTCAGGGCAAGTTTTACCAAGCACTTTGGAAACACTGCTCAGACATGTCTGTGTGCAGCCAAGTTTTGGTCTGCATTGATGCAGCTGCAAATGCCCTCTCCTGTCAAAGTCTATTGGAACTAGAGAATTAAATCCAAGAGCCAAGATCCCAAGGCTTCAGTGCTGTAAGCATCCTTTCTTCTGATGCTACTGGAATATTAAATATCACCACTCCATCTGTTTCTCCTCACTGGGTGAAATTCTTCCATGCTGTGATATCAGTGGATACAGCAGACCAGGGGGGTGCGCTCCGAGCAATACAGACATTCTCCTTCATAGAAGCAGGATGGTCCCCTGCTGCTGATAATGGTTATTATCAGGTAACTGAAACTGAGAGATAGGGACAACTTTGCCTGCGGTAACTGAGGAGATCAAAGATGTTGATAGGAACTGGATCTGTAAAACCCAAGGTCTTCTTTCTCATGAGAAAACCCCCTTTCCCTCTGAGTCCAAACAATGATGTATTTCGACCAGTGTGCCCACCACACACACAAAGGACCTGGCTAATCACTCATTTACAGCAGTAGAAGGTAGAACTAAGACTGACTTTCACTGTTATGGGTCCAATCCAGGTGGAGACCCAGCTCCCCCTTTGCAGCTCCCTGCCCCTTAAAGCTGGAAGGTCTAAGTCTTCATGTCTCATCCCAGGAAGTCTGACCTGAGAGATTCGATTCTTCCTCTCCTTCGATTTCCCATCATTATAGCTGCCATAAGGAATTTCATTCACCAGAGGCTGTTTTTTTTAATAACACTGTATCCTATTTTCTTGCTTAAACTATCAGAGACTGTCAGTAGACAAGATACCAACACCATCTTCCTCCCCCTACGCATAGAAATGTATAGATGTCACACTACTTTGAGTAAACTGATAAAACGCCTTGGATTCCAGGGCCTGGGAAACCTCTGCTGGTTTTGTCATAAACCTAATTCTTTGAAGTATTTTTAAGAGAGCTTTTTTTGGTGGATTGTTTTGGTTTGTGGTTTGGTTTGTTGGGGGTTTTTTTGAGAGGGATTGGTTGCAGGGACTTTTGGATTTGATTTACTCAAAATCTTGACCTGCCCTACCTAAAATCTGGCTTAGTGCCATGGTCTTTATGCTCCCCTCCTCCACTGAATGATGTCATCCCATGAAACAAGTGGCAATTAATACATTCTCAAGAGTATTTATGAGTAAATAGCTGCGGTTGACCACAGTGGGATGAGGAGTTTGGAGGCATCCTTGGTGTGTGCAGTAGGTTTTCTTGCAGGGGGATGGACACTGCTGCGACAGTGCTGTGTAAGAGCTCACCTTTAATCACCCCTCCTCTAAGTCCTCTACTGAACGGGGATTTTTGGTCTCTGGAGGGCATTAGAGCCTGTAATCTCATTAGCAGTAGCAGGCTGTGTTTCCATCTTCCTATGTGACAACCTAAAAGCTTTTAGAAAACAGCTGCTTGTAAGGACAGCACCTATGAATGCAAGGAAAATCATGATGCTATCCATTTCTTGGTTGTATTCTCAGCTCTCTGCTTGTTTTCCATGGACTCCTTTTTAACTGGAATGCTAAAATGCACCCCATGTCCCTTTTCTTCCTAAACCAGTGCAAGCAAAGACTGATCCCTGCAGCAGATCCCTGCAGCAGAGACCGGTGGCTTTGCAATAATTAACAGCAGAGTCTTGCCAAGCATGCATCAGTGCAGTGCACCTCCCTTTAATGTAATTAATCTTCTTAGTTAGGTGTAGGTTACATCACCTCAAACCAACCTTGAAAGCTCCTGATCAGCCACATCAATACCACGAGCGTTGCAGGCGATTTGGTGCCCCGGCCTCGCTAAGCTCTGTAGTAGCAAATTAGCATGGCACAGCTGGTGCTTTCAAAAGCTTCACATTCAGAGTAACTGATACAGATTTGGAATCCCTGATGGGTTATGAGCAGAAAATGACTGTTCATGCCCAGGGTAGGAGAGCCTGATATTATCAACATCAGTGTTATTACTGAGAGTTCATTTTTTTGCCTCTAATTTTAAACAAATCCAAGCACTGGTGTGGCTTGCTTGTAGTAATTGTAAGAGGCTTAATAGCAATGAGATTGAAAGATTGCTGAGACTTCCTGGGACAACAGCTTGTGGGTTCATGACAAGTATGCATAAGGAATAGCTTAATATCTTTATTTCATTACAGCAACTTCATTCTAAGTGGGCATGAGGAACAAAAGGGAGTAAAGTCCTGGAAAGTCATGGCAGTGTCATCCTTGACGTCAGTGAGGCTGCATGGATCTTGCACAGCCAACCCCCAGGGGTAGCCAAGATGCATTTGGGAGCTCTTATCACCCATTAAAGGTTGATTTTATGTGACTGAAAATGGCATTGCATTGGTCATCTGTACAACACTTCAATGTCCTGCAGAAAGGAAGGCTACAAAAAGGTGAGAAAATCTCTGCATAGGATTGCTCAACTTGTAAATCTGTCCAAGCAGCAAATATTTCATTAAAAACCATGCTTTAGACAGGATTCTCAATTAAAAATAATTATTGAGGTCTATAACGAAATCGGGGAGAACTGGATCCTGCAAGGCTATTTCTGTTTGTAAGAGAGATTGATATGGGACATACAGCCTTGGGCTTTGGGGCCCTTCTGTCTCACTCAGGCACTGCATCACTGAAATGTGAAATGATTAGCCATAAGCAGGTCATCCAGATCTCCTAAAGCAAGAGTATAAGTTCCCCCAAATGCCAACAGAAAGAGGGAGAGACCACCACAGGTAGCACTCTTCATCTAAATTAACCCATCTCCTGATTTAACCATCTGCCACCTATTAGGGACACAGGCTGTGAGGCTGGGATTCTAGAACTTCTTGGGGGAATGTTGCAGTTGATTCCATTCCATGAGGAATGGTACTAATGGTAGCCCAGATCTCCTTCTTGTCCTCTGCTCCACTGAGGTCTTGTATGTATTGACATAGTCCTAGCTCATTGCAAACGTTTCTCTAGATTTTTCACTTCAGTGCTAAAATTTGAAATGGTGTTCAAGCTTTGTGTTTGCCCCAGGGGCACCCTGTGGTTCCCCATGGGTTTGGTTCTTTTACTCTTCATGCTCAGGGAGGTTGGTTCATTTGCTCCATTGTGCAGCCTGGGATGAGAGCTTGAGGGAAAAAAAACCCTCAAATTCCCTTCTGAGCGCAGAATCACAGAATGGTTTGGATTGGAAGGGATCTTAAAGATAATTTAGTTCCTACCCCTCTGCCATGGACAGAGACCTCCCACTAGAAGGATTTCTAGGGTAGAAATATGTGAATTTAAATTTGGGGGTTGTTGCATCTTTT
The DNA here is from genome assembly GCA_013400655.1 of Mystacornis crossleyi. Lineage (NCBI taxonomy): Eukaryota > Metazoa > Chordata > Aves > Passeriformes > Timaliidae > Mystacornis > Mystacornis crossleyi. Next base: position 99,101 of record VYZQ01010581.1, read on the forward strand.
CAGGAAACAAAACTTGAGAGACTTCTGGACCTTCTCACAGGAGCCTGGAGAAGGAGGTGTCCCAGTGCCAGCACTGAAAGTCCTCCCTGGGACAGGGGCTTGAGGACAGTGTGTTACTCAGTGACTAGTCACCCTGACACACTCCTTCCCACTGCTGGCCTGGGAAGTCTCCTGTGCAGACTTATGTTAAAACAAACCTGTTTTGACAAAATTTTGACAGTCTCTCGTTTCTGACAGCGCTTCCCACAGTGGCTCTTCCCCAGCTAGCCTCAGCCTACTTTGACAATATCCACAGGGAACGTGCAGAGAAAAGCCTCCTGGCAGCTCTTAGCACCTTCTGCTCCAACTCAGTGAGTGGCTGCACTACTGTCAGATATCCCTGCACAGTCTGACACAGCACTGCACCCCCAGACTGTGGGGCAGGATACTGTCACCAGCCATGTGCCACCAAGGAAGAAGAGCAAAGGGCAAAGCCAGGTGCCCAGCATCAAATCAAAAGGTTTCACCCAGCACCCAGCTGAAGAATTCCCACCGGAATGAAATGGCAGGTTCTGAGTATCTAAGTGCAGCGGGAAAACCAAACTGCACTGCTGGCACCGAGTGTCCTGCTGAGCCTTCCACGGGTGGGCATGGAAGTATTCCAGGGTATTGGACTTGAACCGACCCTTTGAGGTTGTTTTGGGATTACAGAAAAGCTGGAATCCCAAAGGAAATGATCTGACAAGCCAGCCTGGCAGAGGGAGAAGCTGGGAGGCAAGAGGCAAATTTCTGTATCCCTGCAGAGCAGCCGGTGAAGGCAGGGGTTTTCCAGCTTGCACAGTCTCCTGACAGTGGCAGCCTTCACAGAGGCTGAAGAGACATTTTTTGTAACTAAACCATGATGCCTTTTACAGAGGTGCTACTTCTGAGGAGCAGTCTCTTGTTTTGGGGTGCAATGCTGAATAAGCATCTGGTCACTGAGGTTTTTACCAAGTCCTTCAAAAATGGGGTTTCTCCCTCATTTCCCTCAGCTTACTGCCATCTAGTGAAACTTGCTGGGAAGGCGACCAAGCTTTCCTCTCCCTTCCCTTGCCCCCCAAAACCCATATAATGGAGGAGGATATCCTTTCAGGCAGCAGTTATTCCAGGCAAGTCGGTGTGCAGCAGGTGAGGGACAGACAGATAGGAAGACTCTTTGTACTTGATGATCCCATTTCTGAAAGGCTTACTGACTCCACAGAGAAGATTTTAGATCAAAGAGAGGTTTACCCAGCTGCCCTGCATGAATTTTGCTCATGTGATAATCCCTGTGGATCCCCCTGAAATAGGCAAAACCATGGACCCTTTACCTTAGCTGGAGAGGAGAGTCTCATGTGGTGCTGCAGTGGTGAAGGGGAGTTGCCAAAGTAGTTTGTTTACTTAAAACAGGTTAGGAAATAGGGGCTGGGCTCTCTTTGCCTGTTTTTAATCTCTAGAATACAATTATGGATGCCAGTGTGGTCAGAAGACGGGGATCTGGATGAGGGCCGTGGGCAGGTAGAAGCACAAGACGTGCGTTAACAGCCGGATCTGAAACAGGGAATGGCAGTCTGGGAACAAGAGTCCAGGGAAGGGAGCAGGGAAAAGTCTACTGGCTTTACTGGGAGAACCTCAGCTTCTCAAATACATCTCAAAGAATGAGATGTTTTCTATGGAGAACTCCTATTCAGAAAGCTTTTATTTTAAAGAAGAGCTTAGTAAGGTGCATTAAAACATAGCCAACATGTTTCTTTCTGATATATAAAAAGCTGTTTATTTCCCATGTCAAATAAGAAACAGTTAATTGCTAAAGAAGCATGGCCTTTCTAACCAGCACTAGCACTGAATCTAATGCATCCTGAAAATGAAGCTACAAGTGGCCAATTCTCCTCTCTCTGTGTGCTCCATGAAGAGCACTGGGGCACCTCAGATCCCATCCTGTGTCTAAGCAAGGAAAAAAACAGGAAATCATCTGTTTGAAAAATATGCAGACAATAACACTGTTCCACAAATATTGATCAGTTTTGTGTCCTGCATGTTGTGCAACTGTCCTGACTGCAGCTGTAATTTGATATATTGTCCCAAAGCAGTGGGACAGATGAACTTCACAAAGATGGAGAAGCCAAACAGGAACAACCTAGCCCTTAAATGTCAAGACAGAGTTGAAGGTACTGAGGACCTTTCAGGAGACGTTTACAGGAGATCATGTCAGACCTGGTTAGGAGTCAGGTAAAAGCTGCATAGGAGGGGTCAGGGAGGGGATGTGGCCTTCACTCAGCTCTCAGTTTGGAAGAAATGCCCAAGTCTGAAGGTCTTAATACTGAAGGTTGGGAGGACAAACTTTTCACTCAGTCAGTCAGGTCAAAAGAAGGAGTGATTGTGGGGGTTGAAAGACTTGCTGTGGATATCTTACTAATTGAGGAATGTTGGACTAGGGGTCTCTCAAGATTTATTAGCTAATTTTGTTTTTTTTTTTTTCTTGGTACATGAATTCTGAGATAAATATGATGAGTATGTGACAATCAAGTACTTTCAATGCCAAGTTTTTATGAAGCAGGAAGAATAATATTTTTCTACATCTAACACCTATCAGAGCCATCATCAGATGGTGGGAGGGTTTTGCAAGCTCACTCTACACTAGCATACACACAAGGAGCAGCCACAACCCAATGCCTGCACCATGACCGAGACCTAACTCAGCCTTTGAGCAACCTGATCTAGTGGAAGGTATCTCTGACCATGGCAGAGGGTTTGGAATTAGAGGAGGTTTAAGGTCCCTTCCAACCCAAACCAATCCCATTCTAGGACGCTGTGATGATCCTATTATACCCTGCTCTCACCGGGGTGTATTTGCATGTTGCAGAATTGCTCAGGATCGAGCATTTACCGCAGTGTCAGGTGCCACCAGAGACTCTGGGAAAAGCAAATTAATTCTTCAGCCTTGGAACTTTGTTTAAGTAACAGCCCAAACATTTACAGTCCCATTTGGTGTGCAGACTAACTCAGTGTGTGCATACCAAACACTATTCATGTACATGTAGTGAAGTCTCCAGCACCAGATCTTTAATTACACCAGACTTTATTCCAGTGGTTGAAGATATTCCACCTAAAAGCACCAAAGGGAGCTGCTAGAGCCAGTGCTTCATCAAGATCAATATACAGGGGAAGTATAACATGATTACTGCAGGATTAAATTGGAGGCAGTAGGAATAATGCGATGTATTTGAGATGTGGGACATTTTGTTATGAGGAAGAGAGAAGGAAAAAACCCAGTGTGGTAAAATTGCTTTTGAGAGAGGAAAAATGTCTGCATTACTGGGATACCTTGGGCACATTTTTCATAGATTATTAAGGCTACAATTTGGCAATTTTCATTATTTAGCCTGACCTGAAAACACCAGGTTGTAGAATTCACCTCATCATTCTTGCTTTCAAAGACTATTTCCATTTTTACATTAATTCAGTGGCAGAACCACAGATTGTCCTATTCCCACAAAACCATTTTGAAGTGTTCTTTTAGGAAATATCTTCTAGAACCTTTCCAAGACATTTTATATTTCAGAAGCACACAACTTATGACCTTTNACATGAATTCTGAGATAAATATGATGAGTATGTGACAATCAAGTACTTTCAATGCCAAGTTTTTATGAAGCAGGAAGAATAATATTTTTCTACATCTAACACCTATCAGAGCCATCATCAGATGGTGGGAGGGTTTTGCAAGCTCACTCTACACTAGCATACACACAAGGAGCAGCCACAACCCAATGCCTGCACCATGACCGAGACCTAACTCAGCCTTTGAGCAACCTGATCTAGTGGAAGGTATCTCTGACCATGGCAGAGGGTTTGGAATTAGAGGAGGTTTAAGGTCCCTTCCAACCCAAACCAATCCCATTCTAGGACGCTGTGATGATCCTATTATACCCTGCTCTCACCGGGGTGTATTTGC
>VYZQ01010581.1:103901-167839 GCA_013400655.1 Mystacornis crossleyi
CATTTACAGTCCCATTTGGTGTGCAGACTAACTCAGTGTGTGCATACCAAACACTATTCATGTACATGTAGTGAAGTCTCCAGCACCAGATCTTTAATTACACCAGACTTTATTCCAGTGGTTGAAGATATTCCACCTAAAAGCACCAAAGGGAGCTGCTAGAGCCAGTGCTTCATCAAGATCAATATACAGGGGAAGTATAACATGATTACTGCAGGATTAAATTGGAGGCAGTAGGAATAATGCGATGTATTTGAGATGTGGGACATTTTGTTATGAGGAAGAGAGAAGGAAAAAACCCAGTGTGGTAAAATTGCTTTTGAGAGAGGAAAAATGTCTGCATTACTGGGATACCTTGGGCACATTTTTCATAGATTATTAAGGCTACAATTTGGCAATTTTCATTATTTAGCCTGACCTGAAAACACCAGGTTGTAGAATTCACCTCATCATTCTTGCTTTCAAAGACTATTTCCATTTTTACATTAATTCAGTGGCAGAACCACAGATTGTCCTATTCCCACAAAACCATTTTGAAGTGTTCTTTTAGGAAATATCTTCTAGAACCTTTCCAAGACATTTTATATTTCAGAAGCACACAACTTATGACCTTTTTGTAAAACTCAATCCTGGAAGTAAAATAACAACAGTTATTGATTAAACAGCTCTGAAAAATAACCAAACTATTTGAAGTTTTGGGTACAGTTGAATTACTAGATTTATCTCCAGAAAAGGGAAAAAACCCAAACCCCATGCTAAAAAGTTTTTCCATTTAATTTTAAATTATGGTAAATAACTGGAAAATGTTTCCAGTCAAATCAAACATTTTTGAACTAGAAGCTGATATCTGACTGCAATTTACCACAACCCATATGTGTGCCTGACATGGCTCTTGAAGCCAAATATTACTTCAGGTTTTCTTTAAAAGCAGTATTTATTTTTGTCTCACTGCTTCCTCTGCCAGATATTTCAATAACTTCATGGTGTTCTGTTACATAAAAGATATTATAATATTTGGAATCACCATCTTTATATAAATTGAAGGCTGTTATATTTTCCAATCTGCCAAAAGTTTTTCAAAACATTCCTTTTTAAGTCCAGGCCAGAATGTTTCCTTTGACCTGACGAGGCTTTTATGTGACATACTTCAAGAGTTGACGTCACCAGTGGACTTAATGGTGCCTAAGAGCAAAATATTTTTAAAGAAATCCATTTATTAACAAATAGTGGCTGACTTCACTTCTTTCCCGCTTGCATTTTCACCTCTGAATTTCTTGACAGGTATTTTTGTGTTGTATTAAGCTCTAAAAGCAACATACATAATGAGTTCACAGGTTTTGTATTATTTGGAGCTATTCTGGAAGATTTTTTATTTTTCAAATTCTCTCAAGAAATTTCTGTGCCTTGTCTCAATCTCTTTTTGGCAAGCCACAGCATTTTTGACAGAAGGAGCTGACCCCACTGACCCTTGCGGGTCTGCTGGGGGCTTGGGGCAGAGGAGAAAGACAATATTTCATAGATCATGATGAGCCAAATGGCTTCATCAGGGCCATAGTCATCTTCCATCATTTGCCTTTGGAAACACTGCTGTGGGGTGCAAAACCTGACATCTTGTGTTGCGGCTGATCTCCATCACCGTCTGCTCCTCATCCTCCCCCGGGACCGGCTCCGTCTCCACTAACCTTGAAAACGCCGACTCAGCACAACTTGTCCACGCTCATTTCACTGAGAATCAGGCAACACCGAACACAGATAATAGCCCGTTTATGTTGACTCGTGTTTTCCCACCTTGTAAACACCCTCTGAATTTATATTCCCATCATTCCTGCTATAATACTATTCCCTAAGCCATAAAAAGAATAATTCTAAGCTTCTTGACAGCTAATATTTCTGTTGATATTAATGCATTGTAAGTCTGACCTCAATACTGATGCATCACAGCCTGATCCTACTCAGTGCTGAGTTCCCTCTGTGCCTTTTGATGTGCCCTGACGTTGGTGGAAGGCGAAGGTGCTCAGCAATCCGTACAATTGTACTCCAAAGCAGGAGTAAAGGCACAAAACAGAACTAAGATTCTCACTGTCACTCTTAAGTAAAGATGAGACACATGTTTGCAGGAGCTAAACTCTGCTGGGAAGGATTCCTGTAAAAAATGGCATCCCCTTGGGATAGATATCAGCAAGAAAATAAAAAGCTTTACATCTTCATGCTGCTGTGGGCAAAAACAGTGGTTGTGTGTGAGGTCTGTGTAGTGTGTAATTCTAAGTAGACAGCAATGGTTCACATGCACAGCACGTTTGTTTGAGCAAAGTTTAGGTTTGAGTTTCTTTAGCTGTCCAATTAATTTTTATGTTAATCATTGCGTCTGGAAGAGCAATGTTTTCAATAATTTTGTGCCATTCGCACTACGTGAAAGCCATGAAGACACTTGGAATCACAGTCTGCTTAAAGAGCAACAGGCATCTATTAAAAACCCAACAATCATGAGCTATAAGCACTCACATACCTCCACACAGGCTGCACCACATCCATTTCTTCCAGATATGAAAGAGCCATCATGTACCTGAAACTGTAATTTACACAAAAAACCCACCCCAGTCCGGATTCACCTCAGTGCTCCTTGGATCAGAAAGGTCCAAAAACTTTCATGAATTAAACCAGGAAGCTCTCTTGGCTGAGCTCATGTCCAGAATTAGGCCCTGATTCTTGCTTCATTCACTTCCATGTAAAGATGTTTCTAAGTGTTTCTTGTGTTGTGTACTGGTCTGCAGTCCATGATCCTGGAAGAACCAAAATCCAAACATCCCAGCATGATTTCCCCTTCCTCCTAAAGGACCTTAACACAATCAGAGCTGTTTGAAGTAGCTTTTTTTCCTGGTTACTGCAGCTCTGACTGACAAAATCCTTGAGATAATGAGAAGCTCAGCCAAATGAGATTTCCAGCTGTGCTGTACTCTGGGAAGGCTGGCTCTGCTCTGCACACTGCAGAGCTTGCCCACAAGGCTGGGGAAGCAGAGGTCAGCATTCCCCATCCGCTTCTGGGAGCACCCCTAAAAAGCTGATAATGAAGATTAAATCCTGCATTTTCTGCACTCAACTCCTGGGTTGTTTTCGTCGTCATCTCACATTTGAAGTAGCACCCAAATTCGGTCCCTGGGCAATTATTAGAAGCTGAAAGCTGGAGTCAAAGACTGACATATTTGGGTACTTCCGCGGAATTAATGGATTAACTCCCAGTCAAAACCACTTTAGCATTCTCCCTTCATAGTCTGCAAAGTTAAATTACTCTGGGCAGTGAGATAGAGCTACTAGCTTTAAAAAAAAGCAGAAACTCAGCTATAATTTTCTCAAGCCGCCAACATGGAGCGATAACATTTTTGCTCCCATAACATTTCACGGTGGCATCTCTGTAAACCATGCAGGAGCTGCAAGGAGTTGAGGAACACCATGTGTGTGTCAGGAGCTGCCACCAGCACAACCCACCGCTGCCTTCAGGAAGGAAAGGTTCGGAGTGGGGGAGGGCTGGGAGAACAGATCCAACAGCTGGGAATGGCAGGCAGACAGCATCGGACTGGGAACACAGCACTCATTTCTGACTGGGAGGGATGCTGGCTGTGGGAATGGATCTTCCAGGGTTTTATCATGGGTTTGCCAGCCTTTGAGGCTGAAGTATTTTAGTTTTACTTTTAACAGAGATCACTGCAGCTTCTCCTAGAGAAAAGAGCATGATCTCAGGATGGAGATGCTTGTTCCTGAGCTGCACAGGGACGTAGATCAGTCTTCACCGGCCTCAATCTGACCTTGGTGAGCAAGAAACACATTGGGGAAATACACTCTCCTCTTTTCCCATTAACCCCAAGCACAGAAATGCCTACTTGCCCACTGCTGGCAAACAAAGGGCCACGGCTTGATATTCAGAACAGACCCTTCAGCCTTAAAGATCCATGACTCCATGGTGGAAAGGAGAAGCAAAGGGAAAGGCTGGCTGAAATGTCTGTCCTTGCGCCTGTGACAGCTTCATGTGGCTTCACATCAGCAGTGGCACTCAGGCGTGGTGTCCTGGGCATTACCACATGCAGGTGACCAAAAGCACATCAAAGCAAGAAGGGAGTGAGGTGTAGTCTCTCTCGTTTTGCCACAGACCCCCCTTCACATGCAGAAATTAAGGTTCATATTTGCAGCCTATGGGTGTCTTAGGCCAGAAACTTATCATCAGCATCAGCAACCATTTGACTGGCAAATGCTTGCACACATGGTCGAAAAAATGATGCCCACTGTCAGAATGAATTTCTGAGCATCTGACTTATGCAAAAGATTTTCTTTTAAAGTCTCTCAAGCACTTTGGAATACACTTGCACCAATGCCTGCCTGTGGTCTGGTGAGTCTGGAGACTTCGGCTTGGACTTTTTTCTTTTCCCTTGAATGCCCTGGATCACAGCAGCTACATTTGTCTGCAGCACTCTCTGCTGGTACTGCTTACTCACTGGGACCTTCATCAGGGATGTAGAGTTCATGTCATTATTATGGTAGGTAAAACTTAAAGTGCTGCAATGTCAACTGCTGTAAATCACCTTAAGTTAAGTGCTTGGTTAAACATGTCCAGGTCTCTGAGTTTTGTTCCTCTAGGAATTGTGCAAGGCTTTGCTGTCCTGAAATAACACGGAGCAGTTTGGTATCTACCTCGTACCCTGAGCCATATGTGTCCTACGCTATGTGATCCTCAGACCTCTCCCTCTCCCAGGGCCAGGAAGAAGTGTCCTATTTATTCCTCACATGAAAGAAACAAGGATGTCAGTACTGACTAATCTTGTACATCCTGGATATGAAAATCAGCTGGGTTTTGTTAACACTGAGATAACTCCATTATAGCACCTTATTTGCATGTGTGCTGAAGCACTTTTGCATCATTTTCCCAGCTAGAAACAGTCATATGTGCAATGCTGATACCCAGAACTCAGGTCTTGAAGGTTTTTGATGTAAGAGAAGCATATGAAGGTATCCCTGTCCACACTATGCCATGGTAAAGCCAGCAGACAAACACAGAGACTTTTGGTTTGGTAGTTATATCTGGAAATGCATCTGATGGAAGGAAAGAGACAGAATGAGGAAGCTGAGGAGCAGGGAGAGGAGATATGGCTGAAAGTCTTCACTGGACACACTGTGGAGACACTGTGTCCTGCACTTAAGTGAAAAGCTCATTTCAAGTTTTCCAGGCACCATGTTAGAAAATTGAACTGTCAGATCTGCTTACAGGCAGAATGCTAACCTGTGAAGCACATTTTCTCTGTTCCCAAGCTGTGCTAACCCATGACAACTGGCACAGTGCATTTTAGAAAATTTTCTTTCTGTTATTCCCTCAACATTACTGTCATTCCTAGAATAAAAGCCCTCTTCCCTGCATGAGGTGTGGAGATTTGAGTCTCAAGGTGCTCTCAGTTGATAGGTAGTGATAGTGCTGTAGGTTTGAAAGACGCCAAGGACCTACATCAGAGTGTCATGCCAGACCTCAGTCTCAAGTTGAGCAGAAATTTGTTAAAAAGTGAGCACTTGTGACATTCAGCCTAACTTTGCTCACCTGCCTAGCGTGCTGGTCTCTCCATGGAGTATACAAGAAGCCTGGGGCAGACTGCACTCCTCAGGTAGGTGTTTCAGATAGCAACAGCTGTGATCAATCCAGAACGCAGCTTTATGATGGTCCTTGTGTGCTGAACACAGAAATTTATCCACCTCTCCACACCCCACGGCATGGCTGCAGACACAGCAGGGCAGAAACCACTGTCATGGACTGACTGTGTCTCTCCCTTAGCTATAGAGGAGCCAGCTCTACATTTGTATAAGGCAAGAAAAGGTCTAACTTTTGTCAGTGTACCACACCAAAATACATTTAGCTCAGTCTATTGTTCTGGAGGTATGCTTTTCTTTCATTTCAACAACTTGAACTAGAAATCTGTCTCTTTTATTATTCCAAAGAAATTAAAATTACTGGGCCCATGTCCTCCTTCTTATCAGCAAGTTAATGAAAATAGACATCCCAAGCTGTAATGAGTAAAGGGTTGGCAATGAAGAACATAAAAGACATTGTGGCTGAAAGGATTTTGATGTCAAACAGAGTAACTCAAGGAGCAGATTGGATTGCAGGGAGATAAACTGAAGGATTTGTTATCAGATTACTCTTTCTGCCAAATTATTCCAAGATCTAGCAAATGCTTGTGAATGTGTTGAATATCTAAGACCTTTGAAGAAGTTTAGCATGAATAATTCTGCAAATCACTTGCTTTTTGGTACTCTCCTTTTCAAAAGGGGAAAATAAGAAGATCGTTGCGGCAAATCAGGGATGTCAGCATTTTTAGGGTATGTCTTTGACTGGTGTAAAATAGCTGAGTCTCCTCTGGCTGCAGTGGGATCTGTGGTGGGAGTGAGGCAACTTGGAAACAACTGACCTGCTGAAAGTGTTTTGTGAATAACTGGGCAAAGTTATGAACTACTGCAGGGAAGAGCAGGCCGTGGTGCCCCGGTCATGGCCAGCATCCACCTGGCAGAAGGCTGGATGGAGACCTCTCTGTGAGGTCTGGCACCAGGAGCATGTAGGAAGCACTGGACAGCACTCGGATCTGGTCAGCGGTCTCCCTGTCTTCACTCCACACACTGAGCTCAAGTAGAGACCCAGTTATGAGGTGATGCTTTCTCTGCTAATAGAGAAAGCTATGAAAAAGGGTCCATCTGCTTTGTTCTTTCAATATAAATGCTTACCCATGGAAAAGATTTCAAAGCAATGGCACTGAGTACCACTGAGAATTTTGGACTCCTCTTATTCCTGATGTGGCTTTTTAACTGGCCAAGCCTTGTCACCAGCACCAGGAAGCATGAACTCAAAGAGAGAAGGAGGGGACCTGCTGGACCATTTTGCTGTTAAAATATGGTTCCTGCCATGAGAATGGTTCAAGACATTACGTTAGGAATGTGCAGACTGTTTTAGGAACAACCAGTGGACTTGGAAAAAACATAATTTTCACACAAAACTTGTAGAGCATTATTCCTTTTAAAGGCTGTGAGCTTGGTTTTCTAAGTTTTCTTAGTAGGAAAATAATCTTGAGAGGAAATAATGTTTTTGTTCAGTACATCACTGCCTTGTCCTTCTTTGGCTCAAATGCCACAGCTGCTGAAATGTAGTTTTCAGAGAAGTGCGTAATGAACTGGGGGGACTGCGGGCAAATTTTAATGCCTGTAGGCACATGGCTACCCTTGCACTCTAGGCTTTTATTCTTATCTGTCATCCTTTGCAGAGCTCTCTCTCTGAGAGAGAGAAGTATGTACAGGGTGTTGCTGATATGCGAGCAGCTACTAAAAGGAAAAAAAAACTCTACCAAAAATTCATTTTGGGGAGCAAGCATTAGATTTTAGCCACCGCTGATTCAGCCACAGGATGACTTTGCTTACAGCTCCTACAGTCCAGGTACACGATCCAAGTCTTTCTGCATTTCTGTGTCTCTAAATATTCCCAGTATGTGAGTGACCTGTTGGCTGGGAGAAGGGTCCGTCCTTGGGATGGTCTCACAAAGACCTTTGTTCCCACAAAGCGTGGGGTGCACCTGGAATATCCCAGCCAAATCTGAGTGAGAAATTGGTTAAAATTCATGATGTTTTACACCACAAGGACATCCTGGAGGATACCCCGGTTCTGTGCTCTGTCGTTGGTGTAATTATAATCATTATGTGGAACACACAGAGGGGTTATTAAATAGCTGTACTCTCTAAGTATGTACTAATTACATAAAGCACAGTACAAGGACAGCACAGAATGTCTCCTAATAAGAGTAGCCTACATCTCTGGCATCCATCTAAATTAAAAATCTTCTCAAAATAATAACCTTAAGTAACTATGCACTTCAGAGGCAGCTGCGAAAGAGTTAGAACTAACTCAATCAACTAAATTATGTGTAAATGGCTCCATTTTTATTAGCGGTCTCCAATGTACACAAATTTCAGGAGTACAGCAGCCACAACAAATGGATTACTACATTATCTATTATAATCTCTTTCCTTTCTGTCAAAACATTTCTCTGACCCTAAAGACTAGCTTATAAACTAAAAAATCAAGCAAACAACAACAGCAAGAGAAAACCAAAGAGGAAAAAGAAAAATCCCTGCTTAAAATTCCATCTCTTGGTAGGTTTTGCTGAAAATAAAAGATGCATTCCGCACTGAGATATTTGAAAGTGCTGTGAAGGGGAAAGCAAAAGGCCATTTTTACCAGACACTCTTTGGTAAAAGCACTCCAGACAATTATGATGCCTTTAAATGCAATCTACTCCAAACACTGCTTGGATAAAAAATACGTGGAAAACAGAAATCCCCCATCAGCTTCTCATCTCTCTCTCTGTCAAATATAGACTAGCATGCCTCCTAACAGGAAAAAAAAGGATCAGTACAAAAGAAATTCTCATTGATTCAACAGCAAGGATGGGACTTCAGCTGCTTGGACACAACTGCCACGTGAGGTCATCTGCGGCCAGGGATGGGGAACTCTGAGGCCCAAGGCCCAGGAGGTGACTATGCCCCATGGAGGGGTTTGGATATACTCTGAAGAGACACATGCTGCAATGAGAGGCAGAATACAATTGAAATGAATGAATGCACGATGGTCTAAAAATTTTTAATTGAGATGAGAAAAGAAGAAAGATGTCTGCCAAGTCGGTAATGAAATTTAGCCTAATTTCAAGAAACAGTTTCCTAAATCAGAGGCTGGTCCCGTAGCATCATATTGTGGAAGAGATTGCCTTCAGTAGATAAAGGCTTTCAAGATAAGACAAACCACTCTGAAGCACTGAGAAGGACCCGTACTCAGACATAGTAAAAGGACAGTATTTCTTTTCATATCTTATGCCTGAAAGGCCAAATTTAACTCCAGAAGACCCAGGTGTGTCTCCCACTGTGCAGGGGATGCATAGGCACAGCTATAGTTTTTGACATGTAGTTATTCAGCGGTTCCAAGAGAAACTCATTTTGAATGTCCCAGAGAGGGGTCTGTGATGTAGAAAAGCAGCCACAGTTCAGTTCCCTGGGCACACATGTGCTTGGAATGGAAGATGACATAATCATCCCTGAATAAATAAATGTCTTATGGCTCATTCTGCACCTAATGAGGAGATTTCAGGATCTCTGCCTGTAAGAACATCTTTGCATACACTGAAGAACATTCATTGCTGTTCCGTCCACGCCTGCCACTGCCAGCTAAGGTCAAGGGCTTGAAGCTGTAAGTGAAAGCAGCCTGGGAAAAGCCAGTGCAGGAAGCAGGCTCCAGTCCTTGGTAGACCTGATATGCTGCATTTGCAAGTGCTTTGGTCTTGTTTATTTTCATAACACGTCACTCCCTTGGAGCTGCCCATTAGCCAACACAACAAAAATGTGCCAAGAGTAAAGCAAGGCAGAAGCTGCTGTTAATTCAATAAGACAGAGGGGACAGCAGAAGAAAGAGTACTGGTCATGTTTCATAGAAAGGGTATGAAAGGATAAGGGATAAATAAAACCCAAGACACAAGAAATCTCCTATTGGCAATGGAGCCACTTTTGCTATATACCAGCTGAGCACCTAGAACTATGTATCTTCAGTTGTACTTCAGAATCCCCAGAGTAGATGCACTCTCTGCTGAACATCATCAGATAAAACAACGGGGAGGTCCCAGGAGAAGACCTCTCTTGATCTTGAATGCTTCCTTTCTCTCCAGGAAAATGTGATGGGAAGGCCTCACTAGGGATGATGGAGAGTGGGTGTATCCAAGGACACATTCCTGGGAGATGAGCAGGGAAGTTGTGACACCTCCAGACAGAGGTGAAAACTGAGCCTGGCTCTCTCCTTTCTTAGGAGAGAACAGTCTAAGACAAGAAGGAAGATTCTTTCACCTCCGTAATATTTCTATTTAAATAATCCCTGGTTAATTTTTTGAGGTGAAGGTTGGAGACACTTATATATCAAATGTCAGGGTGTAAGCTCCCTGTCTTCTTCACTGTCTGTCTCTTGGCTAGCTGCAGGTGATTACACACTGGGGACCACCCAGGACCCCAGTAGCTCTTATGAGCCAGGACTTCTGATAACCTGGAGCCAAACACCAAAAAATATTAGGAACACATAGGTGGGATATGTGATGTGCAAATATTGCTCTGAAAGTACTGGTTTCGTGCAGTTTCCCACTCTGTCTGCTCATAATTTCTGTTCTGATTTTTCCCAATCTCCCCACACTCAGAGTAACAGATTCTCAGTACCCAAAGCAGCAACACCTTCCCCTCAAAACAACCTCTTTCAGATCTTAGTCACAAAAGCATTTATTCTGCAGCTTGACCTATAACTAACATTATATAGAGATGAGGTATATCCTCCAAAGCTGGGGGTAAATGCCCGGGAGTGAATTAGCAAGACCCTGGAGAGGGGGCCTTTAGGGGTCATCCCCACCTGTAAGATACAAATAATAACTCTTCCTGTATGGTACATCATAGGGTTGTTGTGATGCTTAATTAAAGCATTTAGAAAGTCTTTCAGCAGCATCAGTCTATAAATGTTACACGAGGCTGTTATTCTTCTTCTCCCATGGTTACCGTCAATTGTTTTATTGATCTAGTCCATTACAGACTCAGGAAAAGAATTGTTTATTGCAGTGAGAACTTCCAGGAGAAATATTTTTTTTCTCCTCACTATGCCCAGAACTTGCTTCCACAGATGTTTTTAATCATCAAACATGTTGACTTGACTCTACAAAAAGCGGCAGGAAAATACTGGATAATGTTCCCCACTAACTAAAAGCCTTTTTTCTGATCTTCCCATCACAACTCACATGTTCAGTTTAGTGGCATCTATTGGGACTTGCATATGAAAGAACTTCAACAAAAAAAAAAAAATCTCTGCTCTTCAATTATGGCTGAATGAAAAACTAGTTGATATCAAATGGAGGCTTCCCACTGTTCCACGATGTTTTAAATCATATTGTTAATGTACTACAAGCTGATGGTACATAAAAATCTCAAATGATTTCTCTGAGAGTTTGCATGCGAAGAGACTGCAAAATTTGTCCTTAGCATTTAAATGCTTTTAGAAAAATTGAATTCATGTCAGTGGAGAAAAATGATTAATAGCAAAAGATAATTTAGCTACAAGCACTGTTAAATTTTCTTTCTCATTATATGAACATGCAGTCATGCTAAAAATCCAAAACTTACTGTAGTAGCTCCATGCAAAAGCAGCATTTTTAAGATGTCAAAGTATCCTGGCAGTCCAAATATTACTCATAGAATCCCGAAAAATCCTATGTACCTACATTATATTTTTAATTAGTTCACAAGTTAGGCAACAGTTGATAACATAACACTTAACATTTCAGAGAAAGCTCAGCAATAAACAGGTGCTTTGTTACTGAGCTCCCTTTTTTTTCAATTACAGGGAGAATAATGTTTTTACAAGGAATCAAACAAAGGTTAATTTGCAATTAGAATTTTATGATGGGAAGAGGCTCTGTTGCTGAGTTCTATGACTCACAAGTCCATCACTGAGACACAAAAAGGAAAGGGCGGTCAAAAAATACTCCACAGAGATGTTCAGATGCTTGTCCACTGGATGGCAGTTCCCAGCTCAAATTATGTTGTATTAATGAGGAGAGTGAAATGAAAATTTACCTACATGGAGATTAGGACAAAAAGTGGACAGGAATTTTCCATTCTTTGTAGGAGTGGGAAACTGGGAGATTAGGGGAGTTGCCAAAAGTTGCAGCCAAAATAGGAAGAGAACTCCTATCCTTTGGCTCCTAGCTTGGTGTCTCATTTATAACGTAAATTCTGATTTTATGTTCTTTCTTCTCTGGTGTCACATGAATCACTGCAGTCTGGGTGGGGGGTTGAATTCACAGGATGCCATTAAATCTACAGAAATAGCCCATGGCCCCTTGCTGTGATGTACTGGAGGGAAGGCGGAGTGGATGCGAACCTATATTCAGGTATCTGCTGGAGGCCAGCTCTTGCCTGGCCACACCTGTAGTAGCCACACTGTTGCTTGAGTGGAATCTGAATTGCTCTGCACATTTTTTTGGGTACTGAAGCTATACTCAGGTAGCCTCAGTGAAATAGCACAGCAATAATGACTAATGCACAGTCAGTCCTGAAAACGAGATGTGTGCGGGGAAAGAGGGAGATTCTCCTCAGAAAGGAAAAGTCTAAAATAAAATAAGGTGTGGTAAAGCTCCAGGAACTGTTTTCAGTGGGGTTCTGTGGTCTACAGTGCCCTTGGCTGACTTGATCCACCCTTCCCTGATCATCGTAACAGGAGGACACCTTACTCACTGGCAGGACACTAACGATAGGTGACCTCTAGCCCTGCTTAGGAAGGAAAATAATGCTCGCTCCTCCTGGCAGACAGGACACACATCCTTCTGCTGCTAAAGTCATGCCTGCAGATTGGCCTAATGGGTAAGTTTAATGCGCAGGGCACTGCTACGGCTAATGAGTGTGAGGCTCTTGTCTTTTCTCCAGGAACAGGAATCTGTGAGGGAAATAGAGCAGGTGTATTTCAGACTTTAGGCACGGCCCTGTTCTGCCACTCAGGGCCAGAACAAGGATGCGACTCTAATTAGCCACCAATTTCCTTATCCTAAAATAATAACTGAATTGATCTGTAAGACTTCCTTGCTATTCAGCTACATTTTTTAAAATTGAGATTTATTTATAAAGGCAAGGCATACATTTACCTCCAGTGCAGCACAGGCAAATTTGGACACTGATTTTGTTTTTTTTTTCTAACTAGCCCTTGAAATGGATCAACGAGAACAATTTGCAGATTTTTGCAAAGTCAGTGCCAGGTTTGGCCATGCCGTGGCAAGCAAAGCAATTAAGCAGGATGAGGATATACAATCTCAGCAATTAGAAGGTTCTGCCATGAAAAAGGAGTGTGCAAGTGTTCCAGATACCTTGTCTCAATTGTTTATGAATATTTCTACATACCCTAAGTCATCGATATGCACCATAAATCAGGAAAAAATATTACATGAAAAATAAAAATTCTAGTTTGTATGTTGATATGTTATCAGACTTTTGAGCCTTCAATAATCCTTTGGGTTTTACTCTTAAGCTGCTTGTAGCAATCACAAAGCTAAACTGTGCTTTAAAATGAAATCTGGCAGCCAACTTCCAGTAAAACTTGACTTCAGGAGCTAGGGATCTAAAAGCCATTCCAATAATATCAGATTAATTCTAAAATTGCTGAACTTGATACCTGCAGTCTGATAAACTGGCATTTTCCAAGTCCTAAGCAGAAGGTGGGGGGAAAAGAATGGAAAAAACAGTCTGCACCCATCTTGGAGCTTACATCCATCTACATCTTCCTTGCACCCTTGTTCACCTGGACAAGAAAAAAGAAGGCTTCAAGGTGACCTAACTGTGGCCTTCCAGTATGTAAAGTGAGCCTACAAAAAAGATGGAGAGAGGCTTTTTGTAAGAGCCTGGAATGACAGGACAGAGGGAATGGATTTAGACTGGAAGAGGGTAAGTTTAGATTGGATATTAGAAAGAAGTTCTTTACTGTGAGGATGGTGAGGCACTGGAACAGGCATCCCAGAGAAGCTGTGGTCACCCCAACCCTGGAAGTGTACAAGACCAATTTGGATGGAGCTCTGAGCAACCTGGTCTAGTGAAAGGTGTCCCTGCCCATGGCAGAGGGGTTGGAATGAGATGATTTTTAATGTCCCTTCCAACCCAGGCCATTCCATATTCCATGAAGAATACCCAAGAAAAGTAAGATGCTTTATTGTCCACGCATACTTATCATTCTCTCTCCTGAATCCCAGCAGTGGGCTTTTCCTAGGCATTTAAAGAAGGTAGGGAAATGACTTGTGCTTGGATGTGTACTTCAGGAGCTGAGTAGGTATGATCAGCCCTGTGGCATGGCAAACTACCTGGTACCTTGTCAGTGACTGTGCACGTCGGAAACTCGCGCGCGCTTGCTGAGGTAACACACCACGGTGGAGTAGGGTTAAGCTAAGGCACCATCCAGCATTCCCAAAAAACCTACACCTGCCCAGATGATCCCAGAAGAGGAGTCATGACAGTCTCAGCTGAAGTGGGGCAACTTCTCTTCAGCTGCCCTAAGTCAAAATCATTTCCAGACACTCCCTTGCTACTTAGCTTGTGCTCTCACTTGGTGGGTTTCAAACTTCATGAAAAAATTTGAGGAATAGCCCTGGAGGAGCCCAAAGCAAATCATGGAGTGGCCCAAATGCCAGGCCCTCCCCAGCAGGAGGCAGGATCATCCCTTGCCATGATCGATGGCCCTGGTGCTGGGGCCAGGCAGTGTGTGCTCCAGAGGGGTCATCACCATACAACACCTTAAATCAACCTGTCTTCCCTCACATTTAAAACTTCCCTTGATTAATGATGTTGAAAAACTGATAAATGAGAATCAACTACGTCGTGCATACAGATATCCGGGCAGATTAAATAATTAATCATCCTGTAATTAATAAAGACAGATACTGGCTTTTTCTGAACTTTCCCTCCTCCTCTTCTCACACAGACTTTCAAAAGGTTTTTGACACAAATAACTACAGACACCAGCCACTAATCCTGCTTTCTGGGGGAGAGGGCCCTGCTGCTTTATTATTGTGGCAAAATCTGTGCATACATTTGAGCAGTAATGAGATCTCCAGGGCAAAGTATGACATCTGCTCCAGAACTTCTAAAATATAGGTTAATTTACACCAACCAAACCTCTTTGAAGCCGGGCGGTTTGATTTTCACTTGTAGACTTAGTGTAGTAGCATCTGACAAGCATCCAGCCCTCAAAGGCCTTGCCATTACTTAGCTCCCGGTAAACGAGCCTATCAAAGCACTTTATAAATAATACAACCAAATAATCTCTTGGCAGAAGAACAGCTGAGTCCTTGGGCACCATCATGTAAGTGGTCACTTGCCCCAGAGGTGGCCACGCCTGCAGGGCTGGACCAAATGCCCACAATAGCACCATTATTACCACTATGAAAATCAAGAAACTCAAGAGCCTGAGGGTAAGATAAGACAAATGGATCTAATAGAAAAGGTAAAACGGAAGTTAGAGTTTGTTTTTTCAGAGGCGACCAAGCTACTTATTTCCCTTACTTTTCTGGTCAAACACTGCATTTCTTGTTTCTTCTGTTGTTTGGGTTTTATTGTTTAGTGTGTTTCTTTTTTTGTGTGTGTGTTTGGAATTTTGTTTGTTTGTTTGGTTTGGTTTGGATTTTTAAAGAGAGAAGGAATATAGCCAAGATACTGCAACAAAATTATCAATGTAGTTAATTTTTTTTTAATACATCTAGAAGGCAGGGACCATTTGTGGTGGGTGATGGCAGAACTGAGCTATTTTTTAAGAGCTGTACATGAATTCTTCCAAGTGATGGTCCCTTCACCCCTTTGCACCTTCTTGTCAGAGCATGCTCATTTGGGACCCTGCATTTCAGGTCCTCATGGAACTAGGAATGGTCCTTAGGAGAAACACAGTGGAGGTCAAACAGGAACCTAGAAGGTGTCTTAGCACGAGTTCAGACACCAGTGCCCAACAGAACCTTTCACTTTTGTTAAACCAGTTTATCTAAAGTAGTTTATCCTTGGGAAGGTTAAGCGAGAACTCAATTACAACCTATTAGCATTTGCATGAGGAGATTTTGTACAGGACTCAGTTCTTCAAGATGACACAAAGTTCATAATGAGCTCTAAGGGACAATAGTTGAGGCCAAGCAAATTCAGAATGCAAATAAGGATATCACCTTTTTTCTTGTTTCATTTTGTTGGTTATTTTAGATGTTGTTAAGAAGAATGTTTGCTAATATCTACAACAGCCTACTAGGGGAATACAGTGGCATATTGACCAGCTGCAGATTTCCACGCAGCTCTTTCAAAAAATATATGCCACTTGCGTTTAAAAAGTTATGGACTTGATACAGAAATTACTGGATAATTTTCTGATGCAGAAGGCTGCTAACATTTTTCTGACCCTTAAAATCCATGAACTCACAAATTTGAATGAGATAAAGCAATTGAAAAACAAAGGCCACTAGGACAGAGAATGAGTCAGGTGCAGATGTGTCTTAGACAAATCAATTTATTTTCCCTTGTCTGAAAGGCCCTTCTGACAAATTATTTAATGAGATTATCCTAAATCTTTTTCACAGAAGTCAGCCTCAAATCTGATTTCAGAGATTACCTGCTGCAATAATCTAGATGTAATTCCTAAAATGCACTTGGGAATGCTGGGTCCAGTATTGGACACATCCAGGCTACAGAAGAGCTGCAAATACCCCAAGAGGCTCTGCTCATTGGGAGACTCTGGGAAAAGGTACTGTCTGTTTTGGTACTTGCCAAACACCAATCAAAATATATTTAAAAAACAAAAAAAAAAAAAGAGAGAGAAAAAAAGAGAGAAAAAAATTAATGGAGCTTTATGGACACTATCAGGAATGCAGCAGGAAGTAATCAAGTACGAGATCACATTGCTTGTGTGACTGTTGCCATGACATTCAAAAAGCACTTAGTGTTATCATAGACTATGAATATTCTGTTGGCTGATTGATAGTCTGTGGCTTTTTTTCCTTGTAAGCAAATGCAATGACAATATTAAGCAATTACTGATAATGTCACCCAGCTGCTTTCCTGCTGCCTGGGTGACAGGAATTCTGAACTGCAGAAAAAACAAATTTATTAAAGGATGGAGCATTGCCCTCTGCTCACTGGCATTGCATTTGACCAGGCACAGCACAGCAGAAGGTTTCATTTACAGCAAATGAAAGAAACACATCCTCAGTAAACTTTACTAGGGGAAGTACCATGGGGCTTATTTAGCTCTGATTAGATCAATGAGACTCTTGAAAAACAGCAATTAAAAATACAATTGGTAGCAATGTAGCCTGCTTTAAGCGTCTGCACGCCTGAGGAGTTTATACAGGAATAAACTTGTTAAAGTACATTTCCTGATTAGTAAATAATCAATATGCAAGGTACTTGATAGCTTCACATGGAGCAATGGGGAGGGCCAAATTTTCCTCAGCTAAGAGTTTCACCAGCCTACTGCCAAGAGCTACTGCACTGGGCTTAATTTATGGGTTATTTACCAAATTGTGTCCACCTTCTCCCTTAATTATCCAGCAAGGACTATATGTCCCTGCATGCAATGTCTGACCATGAGCCAAGTAGAAATTTGGGCTTGGATCAAAGAATAAATATTGGCTCCTGCTGTTTCTGGGTGTCATGGAGGCACTGGAAGCACAATGGGAAGGTCTGCAGTGAAGCTGGGTGTGAGATTTGGGATTGTGGCCTTTGGCTACAAACTTGACCTGGATCTGATGGCCAGCACTAAAAAATGCACCTTATGAAACTACTTACCACACTGAGGACTTGGCAGATACCTCCACTGCTGAATGCTTGAAACAGGGAGCTTTAGCTGCACTTCTGTGTCAAGGTTTTATTGTCCCGGAAAAGAGAAATCCAGGTCATGCTTCAGAGATGCAGAGAGGTCATCTCCTCCCACCACTTGTGCTGCTCCCTCCTTGCATGCATGAGGTTCTCAGGGTAAGAAGATCTGGTCCCAAGTGTGCAGTGTCTCAGTTTTATGGGCTGCAGGGGAGGTTAAAGGCTAGCTCCTTGCTTGCTGTGAATCTTACTGCTACATGTGAAGTCAAAGCAAATATCTTTACACGTGATTCAATCCTAAATTCATAGGGGTTATAGTCCCTCAAAAACCTGTAAATGTAACAGAGATGAATATCCTGCTCATGTGCTTTTAATGCATTTTATGTTGGGGTTTTTATTTTATTTTACATTAATTTTTATAGGAGGGTAAAGTAAACCTGTAGCAATAATAACATTTTGTCTTAAATTTTACAACACTTTTGCCAATAAAAATTGGCATTTTGGTATGTGCTGAGAGAAAAATATCAGAGGCTGACAAATTAGAAAAATTGTGAGTGGTTTCACAACAAAAACAGGCAGTAGCTTACCAGCTGGGTAAATCTTCGTGACACGTAAAAGATAATGTTGAAAATAGGGTTTTGAATCCCAAACGGCACATGAATCAACAGCAAAATGCTATATTGCAGCAATATTATTATTATTATCATTAATAAATGTAATATATTTAAAGGCAGATCTTATCTGAGAGATGAGTTCAGGATGTACATGAATGGAGATTCAGGATGTAGGACACATGGAGATTGTGTCCACTTCTGCACACCACCTTCTAATAAAGTATGGTACAGTTTCTAGAAGAGGACAGTGGGAATGATTATGGCTTAGAAAACATGACCAGTGAAGAAAGGTTAAGGGATGCACCTTTCTGTGGTCCAGAAAAGAGAAGCCTGAGGGGTTGTGAAACAGATTGTCATGGAAAGGTGGAAGATAGGGCAGGGGTTAATTACAAGAGAAGGACAATCTGGCTTCCTCTGCAGGGAGAAATGAAGTGGGCTTAGGAAAACCTCTTTAAGGGTAAGACTAGATGAGCACTGGGAGAGGAGCTGGTTACCTGGGAGTCAGATCTCGCTGAAATGTTGAGAACAGTTTGGATGTACTCCTACTGTGAACAGTGCAAATGTGCCTGTTTTGTGTCCAAGCCTGAGAGCCTTTCAGGCCTAATTTTTAAATAAATTTTGCTATATACTGAGAGAGTTTGGCATATGCTGTCCCCTGAGCAGTTTACAAACAGACAGAACTTCAGAATATTCTTTTGAAAGGTGTGTAGGTGGGCAGGTATTACAACTTCACTGTAGAAAACTGGGGGAGAGAAAAACATAGGTTTAAGCAATTTCCCTAAGGCCAAGGAAGCAACAAGCATGTCAGACAAGGTTCAGCTACAAGCATTTCTGCATCCAGCAATCCTCAGAAGCTCACACCCACCCTTTCCATCTCAGAGCATCTACCTTCCGGGGCTCACTTTTCATCTGGCTCTATTTTCATGCAGTTGCCTGGCAGCTTCCTTGTTTTTTCCTCCTGAGCACTTTGCTAGTCACCACACCAATAATTGTACAGTTTGAGTTTGTAGCTGCCTTGTAACAAGTGAATGCAGCTCCTAACCAGCCTCCAAACCCTTCCACCAAAGCTCTGCTGAGCTGCATAAAGCATAGGAGTGACCCAAGATTTTGTCCCAGTGGCAAAAGTCTGCCACCAGTGACACCACCAAACCTCCAGTAACAAGAGCTGGATCAGACTGGAAGAGAGTTTGCTTTCTTGCCTGGAAGATGGTCAGCACATGGCAAGAGTGCATGTATCAGTGCTCATTGCTTACCCAACCTGTTCCCCTAAACGAATCCCTAGAGAAAAAGTCCTCCTTGCCAGCTCAGAATGCCAGTTGCAGAGGTGAACAAGCAATCTTTAGGACTTGATCAGCTTTTGCATAGCATTGGGATAAGGTGAAGGCTGGTGTTCTGTGAGTTCTTGACAAAGGAGGTTGCTTGCTCTGAGCACACCACAAACTCATTTAAAGATGAGAGCTCTGCCTGCCAAAGCAACAAACACAATAGTGCCATCACTTCAGATTGACAGCCATTGCTTTTTTTCTTTATTCCCTTCATTGTTTTTCAATTCACTTAGAAGGCATCCACGGCCTTGAGGGGCTAGGAACAATTACATTTAGAATAGTACAGATGTAATTCAATACTTCTCACTTCTTCCTCACTGAGACTTGCTCATTCACCAAAATATCCTTCCACTTCCTTCTGCCTTTCTACATAAGGTATGGAATACACTCCTACTGTGCCAGGTATTAATTAATCTCTCATAATCAGCTGGCTGGAGGACCCCATTATTACCATGGGTTCTTTTAGAGTCAAGCCAGAAAATCCTTATGTCTTGTGCTGGAGGATTGATACCAAACCATGGCTGACTCCTCTATGGGATTACCTCTTGTATTTGTATCAGGAGCAGTGCAGGCCTTCCCAGGCAGCCCCAGCCCCAGCAGTCACAGCTAATTTGTACATATGCTGCCATTGGATGGGTGCCACGCAATTAAGAGGACGCCCTCGAGGCATTAACATTCCTTGTCTCACAGTGAGGGCGGTGGGAGAAGGCAGCAGAAGTTTATGGGGTGTTATCCATGGGAGTGTGTTATTTCAACACCATTTGTACCAGTCTGTGAGGACGATTCAGAGCTGGGCAGGGAGCCAACACAAAGAGGTTTCTGAGGCCACAGTGGAAAGCTCTTGAAGTCCCTGTTTGCTGGAAGAAGATGGTGATGAGGCAGCATGGGGAACTGATGGCACTGGCCTGGAAAATGCAGATTTCGCTTCTGACCTGGTTTCTCTGGGACCTGGAAATCAGAGGTTACCCACACTCTTCAGGGTGTTTGTAACCCCTAGTCCCAGTAAAAGGCACATCAGCTAGATTCCTGTGAAGCCCTGACAACAAAAAGGGTATCAAGGTCTTCACCCCTCCTGAGGAGGAACCAAGACACTGAACAGCAAGGACATCAATGTTCTTCAGGGCCTCGGCACCAAAACAAAGGGCCTAAAAGCTCCAAAGGACCAGAGCCAAGATCTTGCCATGAGAAGTCCCTTCCACCAGAGAACTTCTGGGGTGCAGGAGCCCTGTGGGTGCGTTTCTTCGGGCTATCACAGAGCTCCTGGCCCTTGGGAATCCATTGACTGAGTGCTCTGGGATACTATTGCAGCCTTGACTTAGGCTGGGAGAAAGTCTGAGGCTGACATGCTTTGACCAAGACATCTTGGAAGCAAGCAAACTGGAAAAGGTTTGACAGGAAAATTTTAAGCCAAATTTCCACCCCGTGCTGCTCTTAGAGACTCAGTGAGTCCCATTACTGTCTGGCAGAAGGATCTTGGCTTCATGGTCCATCCCAAGCTGTGTCCAGACGGTCTTTCTCTAGAACCACCTGGGAATGGTGAAAGTCTTTGCCTTTGCAAGTCTGGCGTTGGCAGGACTGCGTCTATCCTCTATATCAACATAGTATAGGGAGGAAAGCACTTGGTCTCACTTGTCCCTGCCTCACATGTACATTTAAAAAGCCACAAAATATATAGAATAAATGAATTAAAAATACTGCACTTTCAGCTGCACTGATTTTGGAAGAATTACATTCTCTCCCACCATTAGTGCATTTATCCCCCAGTGCTAAAATGTGTATACTGAGGCTTCAGTGCAGCTGGCTAATTTAGGAGTGTTGCCATCATCATAAAAGGAAGAAAATCAATGCAAATCAAAACCCCACAAACAAACTATGACCTTATTCAAATCAGAAAAAAACCCAATCCCAACCTCTGACAGCTATGGTAGGATGCCAGAGAAGCTGAGAAGCCACGCAAGATGCACAGCATTGATTACTGCGTAATAATGATTTCCCTTCAGCCCGCAGACCCCACCGTATCCTTCATTCTGCATTCCTGAGCACGTCTCTGAGCGTCAGCGGGGCTGGGAAGTAACACACACCAGACCTCGCTGGGGGCTGCAGGTTAAGTATTGCACTTAGGTTTTATGGAGCAGAAGAGTAGATAAATTCTGTCAAATTAATGTAAATGCTCAGCAATAATTTTTCCTTCTGAGAGTCATTAACCATTTCTTTAGGTTTTTGGTAATATTTCTATATTTCTCATTTTGTGAATCAGCATGAATTTCTCCTCAGTTCTGAGATTCAGTTTGGTTTGGTTTTGGTTTTTGTTGAATTTACCAGTTATTTGCTGGAAATTAAAGTTTTAAATCATTCCTAATTCTTGGTCCTTATTCTGCGCTTTCTGGAGCATCACACAGATAAAGGAGTGGCCACTGTATTCCTGGCCGAATACAAACTGGCACAGTTCCTTCAAGGAATGTTCCTTCAAGGGTGGTGGTATAACACAAGTTTGCGTCACTGACTCCCTGCCCTGCATTTCATTCCCTTTGGGTTTGGTCTTTTCTCCACTGACATTAATTCTTTTACAACCTATGTAATAGGCAATGTAGCTTTATTTCATCTCTCTGTTTGAACTGTGGGTGATATCTCCCAGGGAAGATTAATGACTTAAGCTGATTTAATGGTGAGCATACTTTCCATAGGGAAAAAAAAAATAGAAAATAAAAACCCCCAAACCCCAAAAACCTTTCTCTTTTTCTGCCCAGATTGAAAAATGTTATCTTCTCTTGAGTTTTGGGGGTTTTTTTTCTATTGTTATTTGTTATTTTCCAGCCTCTGATGGCCTCCTAAACATCTTTACCATCTTTCTGCGCATCTGTGATGTTCCATATTAATGTGAGTCACTCCCACCAATAAGCCTGGGACTGAGCTGAGTGTATGATAAAATACAATTTATCTCTACTGAGTTTCAGGAGTTTTGCCAGGAGAGAATTTGACCCTACATTATGTAGTCTCATTTACCTTATTGTTCTGCCACCTTTCCCTTTTCTTCTTGCTCTATCCAGGAGAAAAGCCATCTCACTTGGCAAAAGAGGTTTGTTATGTCTCTGGGAGAGGTTTGAAACATTTGGCTGATGTTTCCCCTTGTACTTGCTGAGGCACCAGAACACTGTTACCACCTGTTTAAAAGGATGTTCAAAAAAACCTCAAACTCAGACATATGTGACAAAACTGTGGTCTAAGCCAAAAAAAAAAGAAAAAAAGTACTTAGAACTTGTAAAGAGACGGTTGGAGGTTAAAGAAATGCCAAAAGTATTTTTGTTAAATTTTTTATTCTCAATCTACCTGACAGTCTACTTTAATAATAATGTAGTGTTTACTAACTAGAAAATTTACATTCAGCAAGAATGCAAAGATCTTCAGTAAATGCACAAGAGTGATTTAAAATAGGGTAACTACTGGCATATGCAGACACATATTTCAAAAAATGAGCTGCAACACATTTTAAAAGTCACACCCATTTTATAAAGCTTTCTTTACTGCCCTGTCAAATGGGGGAAAGTGAACAGATTCAGCTTTCATTTGGACAAAGACATTTATTCCAGGCAGAGATGGCACACAGAGAGATGCAAATGGAAGGACATAAATTCCCTCCCCACCCTCAGCACATGGTTTTCCCCAGTGCTGTGTTTTCGTTTGTGCATTCAGAGGCTGCCTGGCATTTCCACACAGTCAGTTCAGCCCTACTCACACCTCCTCCCATGGCTGTCTGTTTTGTCAGCCTGGGTTACTCCAGAAAGGTGCAGGGAGAAATGATTACATGCAGTCAATTTATCTGGAATTCTTAGAGGGAATGAATAACATTAGCTTAAGTAAAAAATAGCCAGGTGACAGCAGTCATATGCTTGCTGATGTTATACGCTGCACTGGGTGGATATCAGGGTGAAAAGTTAGAAAATGCCAGGCATGAGTAGATGTTTCATGATGCAATTTTTAATTGCATGATGAGATGCTCCCTTCACTCTAACCTCTGCACCCATATTTTCCTTCTTCCTTGTGTGGGGTGGATCTGCCTTAAGGATGAATCAGTGAAGGTGTCTGCTTTCTAAAGGGCTGCTTGGCATTTGTGGCAGACAGAAGGTGCACGAGGAATGAAGGGGAGCACTGCAGAAGGTGAAGAAGTCTCTGGGTGAAGATGTTTGGTGATGAGTGGTTCTTATATCCCAAACTTTTACTAATGATCTTTGATATCTAAGCTTTATTTTTGAATTTCTGAGAGTCACCCCTGGCACATGACTTGAAGAAAGCCTGGGCTCTACCAGAAGCGAATGGTGAGGGACACAATGCATGCAGAAAGTGCTGTATGATGTTGAAGATACAGAAAAGTCAGAAATGGCCCAAAACTGAAAGAGAGCTTTAATGATTCCTCCATGGCTCAGTTCTATATCAGTTAAATGGAGACAAACCAGAGTATGATTACAGGTTTGGATGAACTTTGATACTTTTGTAATTAACATTTCAGAAATACTACACAAGAAAATGAATAATCCTGTTCTCAGGGCAGTATTCAGTAAATAAGACCTAGTGTTATTTGGTAGGAAATGAGGAGAATGTGAAATAAGGAATAGCTGCTCATTATCTGAGCACTGCCCATCTTATGCATGAGACAAGAAGAAACCCATGGAAAAAACATTTGTGGGACTGTACTGTTAGATGGGTCAGGGCTGTATGGATGTCCCTTGCTCCAGTATTTCCCAACATTGCATCTTGATGGTGTTCCATCTTTAAAAAGCAACTTTACACATGTGCATCTGTCCCAGTTTGAGACAAATTAAGGGAAATGCTCTGGAAGGAATGTCTCCTCCAAAGAAGGCAGGTTTCAGCCTCCCCTCTCCCACAGGTCTGGGAAGAAATTCCTCGGAGGAAAGTGAAAAAAAGAAGTTATTTATTTAACAAGCAGAGTGCATGCAGGCACGGAAAAAATAATGTTAAATAATAAAACTTGTCGCTGTGGAGAGAGCCTGGTAAAATTCAAATTTAAAATTCAGAGCCTGGTAAAATTCTGTGGGCATGGCTCTGCTCTCTCCAGAGCTGGGGTTCGGTGTGGGCCCCTCTGGGCCACAGTGTAGGCCCCCCGGTGATTTTCTGGTGTTGCTGAACATTCCATAAGAGAAGAAGAAGAAACCAAAAATCCCAGGGAAAGAAAAAATTTCTTGCCTCAGCCAGCAGACTAGCTAAAAAGCAAAGGAGTTTAACTCTCCATCTCCCTCCTGAGAAAATGAACCGAGAGCTGGGAAAAAGCAGGAAAAGTTCTTTTCTCTGCTCCGCAGTGGTGAGAGAATGCAGAGGAGTGTAGATGTCCTTGAGATACAAATCACTCTGAAAAATTTGCCTGGCTTCTCCCTTCTCTCCTTTAAAGGTACAGAAAGGCACAGGATTTATGTCTGGCATAGGGCAGACGATAGGGAATGCAGTCTCACACAGT
This sequence comes from Mystacornis crossleyi, assembly GCA_013400655.1. Taxonomy (NCBI): domain Eukaryota; kingdom Metazoa; phylum Chordata; class Aves; order Passeriformes; family Timaliidae; genus Mystacornis; species Mystacornis crossleyi. The sequence continues at coordinate 128,717 of VYZQ01010581.1, forward strand.
CACCCCAGGACAGCATCCTACCACCCACAGCCAGCTGGGATGTGGGGTCTGGGCTGAAGGGGGTTTCCATGCCGTGGGCCCAAGTGCTCCACCTCACCTCTGCCCCTCTACTCCTGACTCCAGAACTTATCTGTTTAGTCCTGGTTGCCTCTTCTCAAACTCCTTTCTCCAGCCCTAATACTCTGTCCACATCCTCCCCTCCTCCTAGACTGTTTATTCCAGCTCAGATTGCGTTTCCCCTCCACTTGTGCCTTATTCTCCACGCTGCAGAGGGTGTCAGCAGGGATTCTGGGGATGCAACACAGGTTTCCTGTCCCCCACATTGGGAGTCAAGGACAGATCCTGTCTCAAAGCTCAGATGAGCTGGTTCCAGACTAGATGTTTCTCAGACATCCCTACCAGGGTGCCATCAGTGCCTGTACATATGCCACCCAAATACCAGTGAGGGTGTGAGCATTGAGGCCCTGGTGCCATGGAGAGGTATCTGATCCTATGAAGACACATTTAATCTTTCATCTCACCTGATCTCTCTCTAAATACCACAATACATTAGGGGAGGGTTTGTGCCAGCCCTAATGAGGCTAAATATTGCCTCATTTGTGCCATATAATTCTTGGGGCTGATCATGGAATATTTGCTGAAAAGATTAGTCTTATAAGTAATTAGTCTTTCTGGAAAAGAATATCAGTGGCACCAGATAATACTCTAACTCCCTCTATCCAAAACAATTTAATCTCTTCTAAATGAAATCCATTTTTCCAAAGAAAAATTATTTCCACGGTATTATTCGGAACCTGGCCATGGAGAGATTCAGCTTTAGATGCAGCAGTAAAAATTTCACCTAACTTTATATTTCAACTCCTAAGCTACTAGAATTAATTGAGCGTGTAATTAAGGAAGGTTTTTCTTACCAGTATGATCATGCCTATAATTAAAATCTCACACAAATGTGTATGTGGAAGAATAGGGCAGGGCAGAGCAGGGAAGAGACCAAAGTGTCTGACAGGTTTACATCAAAGGACCTGAGCTCCTGCAGCTCTGAGCCAGAGGGAGGGGAGGAAGGGAAGACAGCACTGGCTGATAACTGACTTGATATATTGTTTTTGACCTCCTCTCTTCAAAGCCCTGAGTGGTTTGAGTGCTGTCTACCCAGAGATGGCTTCTACCTTTAATGTTTCTTTAGCACAGCCAAGCTTTGCAAGCATTCATGCGACCAAGAGCAGAAGAGTGATGATATCTGCCTGTTCTCAGAGGGACTGGAATGGGTTTGGCTGCTGCTTTGGGCTGTGCCCCATCAGACCTGTGGCCCAGGTGACCCCATGTCGTGTCATGAGAGCCACCACTTTCCTCTGGTGTTTGCTGCATGGGAGAGCTGTGAACAAGATTTTGTAAAAAAAAAGGAGTGGTGCATTTTTACCACTGATATTTATACTGCATTTACTACTAAATCAGCCTTAAATAGCTGTTCGGCCTGTCATATGGGACCCAAGTCAGTGGTTCTTCCTCAGGACAGCTGCATTTGGGGAGATTTTCCTGTCCTGAACATGGGGAGATGTTGGGTGCTGGGAACTTGCAACACAGTGCCTCCACAACAGCTGAGCTCCTGCACAAAAGGAACAAGGGCTTTTCCTAAAAAAAAAACCCAAACAAATCACTGAAATGGGGACTTGGAGCTTGAGGAGAAGAAGGGATTGACTCCCTTAGCTGGTCTGCCATGCAGTGTAATACTCTGTGACTGTGTAAGGGAGGGGGAAATCTCTCCCTGAGAATATAACCAAGCCAAGGATCAAGGCACTGAGGAAAAACAGGTGTGGATGAATGTTGCATGAAAGAAGCCACCCTGAGCAGAGAAACTGCTCTCTCATTTGTTTGATATCTGCTGTGGTCAGGGAAACAGGACTTTGTATGTTTATTGACATTGCAATATCTTTATAAATCCCATCAAAAAGACACCTGTGTCTGTCCTCTGGTCTCCTCTGAACTGGAACAACCTGAAGGGCCTGGGATTTTTGTCTTGCTGGTCCAATCCCAAATGGGGTCAGAATTTTGATCTCATAGATTTGGTGGGGTTTATGTTGGAATGTAGATTAAAAAGGCACGCAGGGAAAGTTAAGGGACATCAGGTGTGTGTTCTCAGGAAGAAAGCCCACAAGCCCAGATGCACACACATTTTACATTTATTTAAATCCAGTAAAATACTTTAAGAAATAGCTGACCATTACTGAAGTCTGTGCTGGGGTGCTTGCACTGGTATGCACTGGTTATGGATCAGATATTTTTTACATGAAATATGCATCGTGCAAGTGCTTTACTGCATTCCATATAGTCCCAAACATTAAATACACGCAGTCCCTACCAACATCTGCCTTCAGAATGACCTAATATATCAGGCAGATGTGCAGGAGAGCTGTTTTCCTCCATAGATAACTACCAGGCTGGCATTTTGGGACAACCATAATTTTTTGCTTCATAATCATCTCAGTCATAACTTTCTCACTTTTTCAGCTTTCCCATATTTGCAGCAGTTAAGACTTTGTGGCCTTCCTCAGGGAATGCAACCTGTGATTCACAGCTAAAGAGTGGGTGTCTCTGTCTGAGTCCTGCTTTAGAAAAGGGTGGCCAGTTGCCTTGCCAACAGCTGCCATTAAGTAAAATACTTAATGAAATGATTGGGAAGATGAGTGCTCACCAGTGTATTTTCTCTGCCCTTCCTAAAGAAGCCTGTGGCCCACACACTGAGCTAGCAAGCCTTATGCTCTTAGTGCTGTCATCCTCAGTTTTCTTCCCTCCAGTCCATGCCTTGCCATACTGCATTTTAAACACTATTATTAATTATTATTGTGTTGTTATTGCTATGATTGCTATTATTAATTTCATTTTGGTACCTCTGTGGTCTTTACATAGCCCCCCAGTCTTAGGTCCCACAGAAACCAAGAGAAGGTCCTTGGGCACTTTCAGGCAACATCAGCCACATGAAGGCTTAGGTAATGTAAAGCCTTCCTGGGCACATCTGCTGCAGCCTGGGTTTGCACAGGCTGAGCAAGACATGGAGAATGGAGGTCAGGGTGCAGGATGGCTTGAACTGGGACATGGTGTCTGGGCACTGGGAGGTGAGCAGGGCACGTGGGAGCAGTGTCTATTTCCATCCCCTGAAAGGACCCAGAGGTATTTGACACACACTGTGAGAGCTTTGGTCACCAAGGCATGCTGTGATCATTCCAGGCTCCAGCACAAAGTGTGTCAAGCCTAACTGCACCGCCCAGTGAGGCTGAGCTGGGGATGGCGGAGGGGGGATCAAACTGTCTGTGAAAGGCAAAGCAAGCCCAGTATTGTGATTACCCTGGTTCATCTCAGGGGCTGCTGATAGTCATGAGAGAGATCAGCAAGAGCTGAACCTACTCAGGCTGGTGTGCAGCCAAGGGTAGGTCCTAGGATAGTGTAGCCTGGATTCAACTGTGCTCCTGAGGATGCTGAGAATGGACAGCACCCCTCAGGCTTTGGATCATGGGTGAGATACCAGAACCTGCACTGCAATCCTTCCTCCTGAAAAACAGAGGCAAAATGCCCCCATTTCCTCCCAACCTTCAGTAGGGAGATCTGGGGACAGGGATTGTGTTCTCATCGTCCCGCACTAAGCATACGAGTCCCTGTGCTGGATTTTGATCTCCCAGTGCTCTGCAATGCAATTCCCATTAACAGCGCTGTCCTCAGCTGCTGCCCAGGATACACAAAGTTTCCTTTCCCTGTGCAGTAAATAACCCACCCCTGCTGCGACTGGGCTTGAGTGCAGGGCCCAGTCAGGCATGGAGCTCACTGCTCTGCTGCAAAGCACAGCCAGGGAGGAAAAATAACCTTTCGGGTTTATGTTCAGTGATATATCGTCTGTAAATCTGAATGGGTTTAGGAAATGTTACAGAACAGAAACGGCTCTGCTTTCCCAGAGGCATAATGTTATGGTACAGTTGTTCCAAAGCCAAACTCTGCTCTGAGTTATGCCCCTACATCCTCTCTCCCAGGTATTTATAAAATTATGGTTCACAGTAGCAGACATAGGACTTCATTATATCTTGAACTGCCTTTCTTTTTAACCATCTACAAACTCAGAGAATTACATATGGCCTCATTAACCTCTGTGTCAAACTGATAATAAGGCAGAGAAGGAGGTACCCCTTTAGCTGCTCGACAGCCTGTGCAGGGGCCCTGTGGAAGGGCTGCTGTGGGAACACCAGCACTTCCCAGCCTGTGCTACGAGCTTCGTGTGTCCATGTCAGCTCCTGGGTGGTTGCACAGGAACCTGAAATGTTGTGTTTGTGTTTGTGTGCTCACTGCCCATGTGAAGTTATTCCATCTGGGAGATCAGAAACCCCAGAAATAAATGGTTTTGGAAATCTCACTCTGTAAGTGTCATTAGCACCGGTGCATGTCTATCTCGATGGGATACTCAAAATGGGAGTAAAAAACAGCTGTATCAAAACAGGGATCTGAGACTCCATGGGAGGAACGTGAATGCTTTTGGAGGGACAGGGGCAACTTCTGTCTTTTAGTCCTTTGGTATACTTGAAAACACCAGGACTGGCTTCACAACACAGGCAATTATTCTGCCTCTTGGCTTCTACAAGAGTGCTGTAAAGTGATTTTAATAAGCATAGCTGTCCAGACAGTGCAGGATCCTAACCTGGACTTCTGCAGGACAGCTTACGAGATTCAAATGTTCAAATGTTTTGCTGCATGCAGCTGCACAAAAACCCCTGCTTATATAAACTTCTTTTCAGCACCATCCAAGAAGGGTGAAAGACTACAGCAGTCCATAGGTCTAGCCCAAACTCCAGACTTCACTTTCCCAGGGATAATTTCCCCTCCTGATTTCCTCCCCCGATGATCTGAAAGGCCAGCTGTAACAGCCGTTTCCTTTTCTACTTAGGATTCCCAGCATATAGGATACTTCCCAAAGTTTCTCTGCTTTGAGCCACTGTGAACTTCTCTAAGTAAGGCACAAGGACAATGTAACCAATCTTTGTGAGAGATCCCGCGGTCAAAAACTAAGTGGCTTTGAAAGCAGAGCCAACAGGGTTTAACAAACTAACAGTAACACCATGGGAGTTTGCTAATCCCCAAAATCTACAATAAACAGATAAAGTTAATAAGATTCAATAAATGAGAACAGACCCATTAGTGCTTAAAGAGCACTATCTAAATACTACACACATTATTTACTGAGTTCCCTTGCTGAATTCGCTGTACACAGGAACACTCAAAATTCATTATCTTTGGATGCAAAGCTTAGTAAATTCGACAGTAATTAATCTCCATTTACCCTCCACTGTGTTTCTGAACAGACGAAAAGTTCATTGAAAAAGTTCTTTCAGCCGCTCTGAAAGAGAAGCAGTGCTTTGATAAACAAAAAAGCACCAAACACAGGATTCTGAAAGGAAAATAGAGCAGTAGCCAGTTCTGCGTGGTTCGAGCCAGGTGCTCATTGCAAATTCAGTAGCATGCACTGGCAAGTGTCAGCAGCAGAGAAACTGAAATTACTGAAATTCTTATGCCAGTGTAATTTGCTGAAGGCAATGCACTGAGGGTTAAGGCAAATTGTGCATGTGTTGAGGATTATAAAACAAATTAAAATGGAGGCTAACAAAAGGAGTGCAATATTTATGCATTTCTTCATTCTTTTCACTTCATGGTACTCAATCAACTTCACAGTCTCTTAAGGTGGCATGGGGACATTGCTATTGTGTACATTCATTTGCTCTGAAAAAGGGGGCTCAGATATCCTAGGCTACAGAATTTAACTGGTTCTGGTAATATTTATAAGTATCTCCATTAACCCACCAAATATTTACAACCCACCATTACTTCTAATCAAGTGAAATTTAACCATCGACACAAAAAATGCAATAACTTTTCTGTTCAGTGCGTTCTACTGATCTGCTTCAATTTTGATATATCAGCCCATTTTACCGTGTATCCCTCTCCTTTCCCTTGAATTCCTGCATTTGTGCACCCTGGTTATACAACAGCAGAAATGTTTTAATCACCCACGGCTTGCTGCAGAAGAGTCCATTACACAGTGTAATGCGCTTAGTGTTTAATACCCAATTTACCAAGTATTTTAAAGAGTTTCTAAGTTACTAAGTACCCACTGTATGATCACCCAGCACGGCCCAGCAACCAAATGGGTTATTACCTTGTGGAATGAGAAACAAGTCCTCTGTGAAATATGCTCTTGGTTGTATATTCCCAGCCCTCTGCTGGCAAGCCCTGCCATGGAGCTGGTTGGAGAAGTGAGGACATTGTGCTTATTGCTCTGTCCAGCGTCTCAGCTCCAGCCCTCCTGCACAATAAACTGGACTTTTTTAGTCAAGATGTGCCCACCTGTCCCTCTGTCAGCTCTGACGTGGAGTGACAACCTCTGTGAACAATAGGGACCAAAGAGCTGACAGCAATCTTATTTTCAGTTGCTGCCACGAGATTCATCCAAGCCCACCTGCAGGGATTTAGACCTCATTTTAATCCCAGGGACCTTGCACTTGGCTATGAGAGGCAGATGTAGGCTGTTCTCACCCAGTGGTGACAGACTGTGAGAAGTGCCCGCAGAGTCAGCTCTTGCTCCTACTTACCCACGGAAACAAAGAAAAATGTTTGATTTTAATTTTCTGTCTAGATTCGAGCAGGCTAAATAGAGCTGCTTGGGACTCTAAGGATAAAATGGAGTTTTTATTTGCATTTCACTGTGACAGGGAGATGTTTTCACACAGGTTCAAGTCTTGGAGCTCCCAGATGCTCCAGGCTCTCTCCAGGTGGCTCTGCCAGAAATGACCAGAAGCCCACTGTCCTTCATGTCACTGTACAAACCAAAGGATAAAAAAACTTCTAACTAGCCTCCAACAGTTGCAGCCTTAGTGTAAAACAAGTGACAACAGATGGGATCAGACAGACGGGGGAATAGAGGGGGGAAAATGAGGCAGAATTAGGGTGTGACAGGCAGGGGTCTCGGCACATCAGCAGCCTTGCTGCTGTTGTCAAGATTTTTTGTGTAGTCATCACATATTAAGGTTGTATTTGGGGAGTTAATAGATTTTACACTTGATTTTCTGGCAGGGGGCAGGGAGCCGCTGCCAGCCATGAAGCATCTTGGAAATGAGATTAGTTTTCAAATCTATTCAAGTGATCTATGCTTTGTTATTTCTCTGAGAGGTAAAGCTGTAAGGGCCAGATCCTGACCTTTATTTCACAGAATCTATTTGAATATCTCCATCAGCTGCCATGGAGCTACTCCAGATTAACAGCAACGTAACACCAACGTCAGGATCTGGATCTTCCAGAGGATCCCATCGATCTTACATCATTGCAATAGATGATCTAAAATCACACTGCTTTGGCTTGAGAAGCTTTTCCCACACACAAAGGAGCTCAGAATCTCTCCCCTTCTCTAATATTAAGGCAGATTGTGATGCAAAGGGTCATGTCTATATTCCCAAGCATATTCTTCTACAGGATCAATAAATAACCTGATAGAGGCAATTGAGATTACACTTTATGGATGGCATTATTAGTATTTACATTCCAGCTATAAAGCAGGTCAGATGAACAAACAGAATGCCCAGTCTTGGACCACTTCCCTTACTCTACTCTGTCATTTTTATAGCTTCACACTTGCTGCAGCTGCTGATACTACACACGTCTGACTGTAATCCACACATCAGCCTGAGAGCACACCAGTCCTGGGAGAGACTGCCTCCAGCAGTCGTTTCAAGCCTGGTTAGAGGAGCAGAATGGAAACATCAGCTAAAGTGATGAAAGTTATGTTTTCTAGTAATGGAAATGAGATAGAAATGCTGGGCAGCTGCTAGGGGTTTTCTCTATTATCTGATTTTTAAAAAATAATTCTGACAAATGCCCTACAAAGCCCAACATTAATGTATGTATTCCTCAGTAATGAGAGATATGAATGGCTGGGTCTATAATCCCTTATAAATCTTTCATTCTAAAAACTGCCCATAGCATTGTTCTTGGTAATGGAGAGCTATATGAAGTTGGCAGGTCCTTTTTTAAATTATCAACTTACTGTGCAAGACAAAAAAACCTGAATAAAAGTGGAAAAAAATTACTCCCCTGGAGAATCACGGTGCAGACATTTGCTGGCAAATTATTTTTATTTAAATCACTTTTCTTGGCTTTAATATTGAAAAGACTCTCAATCATTGAAGAGCCTTTAATTTAGGATCGTGGATGGCAGAGATGTAATTGAGGAGACCAGACTAGCTCATCTGCTTCAGTACAGGGGCTGGACCAGACAATTTCTCAGAATTTTTTCAAGTCTGGTATTTATAGAAAGCAACTCTGGTCTGACTGCCCCTTCAAAACTGTTTGCATCTAAGACATACAAAGATACCCTGTTGCCAGCAAGAATTGCCATTGAATTCTAATTCTTCCAGTCTTGCGATACAATACAACAGGATTGGATTGAATGTGGTGATGGACTGGAATCAGAAGAGTTTACTCAAGGCAGTTACCACATGGGATGTAAATGTAAATAAAATACAATAAGGATTCAGTCTATCCCCCAGGACCACAAAGAAATAATGTCACGGAAGAAATTTTACAAACTAAACCATCACTGTTTTTTCTCTGGCTTTTCCCCGCTGAAATTCAAGTTTCTTTAATAATGAGGGTTAACATCAAACCTTTAAAGAGAGTTGGGAGTGTGAGAAGGCAGCAGACAAGTGCAGCAATTTCTTAGCTCTGCACATTCACTCTCTTTTACAGCTTTCTGGTCTGGGTCCACAACAAGAGGTCTCCCACCCTGGCAGGGTATTTGGGCACAAAATCACCCACTTTGCTTGTCCATGCCTCCCTTGCTGCTGAAAACACCACGCTGGCGTCGCCCAGCGTCCCCATCCGTGCCTGTGCCGCAGGTAAGCTTTCCCTGACCGGCTCCCCGGGGAGCACGCACAGACACACAGACACAATGAGAGCCTCCAACTGGAAATTCAAACAAAAATATGGCTGTCTACTCCAAAAGGCAAACTCATTTACAAAGGTCATCTCTGTCGAGGAAGAATGATGCGTTACTCCCCTCTTGGAGGCAACTGCTGTTGCTCCTCTGCCGAGTTGCATTCACGAGAATAGTTTTGAAAAAGAAGAAGGGGGAAAAAAAAAAAAGGAGAGAGAAAAGAAAAAAGACAAAAGCCCGGCAAGCCCCCTATTCACAGAGCTAGCCCTGCTACTCCCCTTCCCCTCCTCGTGTAAATTCAGCTTCGAAAGACATTAGCATCTTTCCCTACCTTCGTTCTCATCGGAGACAGAAGCCCTTCCATTTTGGTCCGATCCTCATGCCAATCCTCGTCCCCCAACTTAGAATCTCGTGCCTGTCTCAAGCATCCCACACGAACAGGAGCATGTCAGGGACCGCCAGCGACACCCTTCACGGGAGCTCAGCCAGCTGCCAACCTGCCAACTTGCAATCCTCAGCCGCGTGGAGCACCGTTCCTGGAGAGACCTTCCTCCCTCTGCCTCCTCTCTCGCTCTCTGTGCATAATCCGCCCGCAGCTATGTTTGTACCATCGCGGCTGACAAACGATCCCTGCCTTACGTAATGCATTCAGCGCAGGACAGGCGATCCCAGCCCCGCCGCGGGGCTCCGGTCGGCGGCAGCGCTGGCGAGGAAGGTGCGGGACTTTGCCCTGCCTATTGTGCCGCCGGGCTGAGCCGCGAACGCGCCCGTGTGCGGCTGATGCTCCTCAGCTCCCCGTGCTAGCGAGGAAAGCACCGAGAAAACTTCGTCACCGTGGAAGATCGTGGATTCCCCGCGACTGACTTAAAAGGGTGTAATCCCCATTCCAAGCCCCAGCCCAGGAGGTTTTCCCTGCTCGGGGAACGCCAACAGTTGGAGCGTTTTCTGCTGGGCGCGTTTACTGTCAGCGAGTGACCAAACCCACGCTGAAAGGGAGTTCCTGACAATTGTCAGCCGGTAATTCAGGGAGAGAAAGGAAGGAAAGCACACTGAACAAAAGGGTTATACTCCTGCAAAGTTGGTCAGCAAAAGATACTCCCTGAATGCATTTCTATTAGCATTTTAATTCAGATCAGAGCATGCCTTTGTGGAAAATTCCCTTATTGCTCCTGCTTTATGCATCTTGTTTTCCATCATGAAGGGATGCTAGGACTGAATCTCTTTCAGAGGAAAATCCAACTGAAAACAAGTTTCCGACCTACAAACACACCAGTGTTCAGTCCACAGGACCAGACTAGACCAGTCCAAAGCAAAACACTTTTGAAATGCCATCAAATGAGCACAGCTGCCCAACACTGCTCCGAAGGTCAGCTCCCCCACGGGGCCACCCCATTTCCTAACACACACATAAAAATGAAACCCCTTCCTCAGCCCAGGGGATAACCTTCCACGTACCAGTACCCAGCTGCTGTCCAAAAGCAAAATTGAAAACTCTGTTACACCACCAGAACTCGATTTTCAGTGTTAGAAAAACCACTGTCAGGCTGGTTGGAGCATATTACAGGTGGATATTTCTAATGCCCTTTAACATCAACAGGCTCATGGAGAGTCACTGTCTGATTCAGGCACTGAGCTGGATCTGGTCAAACTCCTGAAAATACCACATGTTCTCTGGATGATGATGGGATTCACCTCATTTAGCTTTCATCATCTAAAACTCTGTCTTCTGATCCAAGCCACCCACTGAGGTTCCTGCAAAACCAAAAAGAGAGACCAGTTCCTTCTCAAAGTGATTGGCTGCTCAGACCAGGGACCATCTCTGACCTCGTGTATCCTTCATGCTCAGCTCAGGCTCCTGGAGGCTACACCGAGAGAGAGAAGGTGCAAAGGAAAATGTTCATGGTGGTGTCGTGGTTGGTTCATGGCATCCCAGTGTGCAAAGCCTGGGATGAACCCACAGAGAGACAAAACTCCTGCCCTTCAAGCCCCAGCAGAAGTGCTCCCAGACAGTGACACATATGAGGGTGTTCAACCTCACACACCCCTTTTCCTCTCTATCTCTTCCATTCCTTTTGACCATGTAGATATTGCAGTTTTAGGCCATTTTTCTTATTATTCTTTATGGGGTAAAAACAGGGAGGGGAGGTACCCCCTACAGTGATTAATATTAATTTCAAAGATAATTAACTGTTCTCAGTCAAATTCAGGTTCTTAACAAATGTGAACAAATCTGATCATATCACACTGAAGGCAGAGATAAGTTTTCCAGAGCTAGACTGTAGAATGCTGGCAGGCTCATCTGTTTCTTGCTGGTTGTATATAAATGTGTTTTGCTATTGGTATTTTCAAGACTTTAATAAGACTTTGAATAAATGGCAGCAGGAATTCCAGGCTCCAGTAAGACAAGACCGTTGTGATTTTTCTGCTGTACAACATTGTGCCAGACTCTGATGAGAGGTTTACAAGTCTGTGCATCTGTGGAACATCATCTTGTCCAAATTCTCAGAGGAATTTGACTGTCCAAAGCCTCAAGAGGAATGTAAAGAGAGAGGTGCTTTTGGGTACTTTGGAGATGTCAGGCCACATGGTCAAGATTTAATGCAGTATGATAATGTGGATGATGCAGCCATGGCAGGGTATGAATGCCCAGTTCTCTTAAAGCTCAGCTCTGCTTTGAACTAGGCTAAACCACAGTGCCTTACGAGCTTCCCTGTGTTATCTCTGTTTACAAGCAAAAAAAAAAAAAAAAAAAAAAAAAAAAAAAAGGCATTTCTTCTAAAGTCCAAAAGAGTAATTCAGTCTGGGACGAGAAAAGCAAGCTGGGGTCTTTCTGGTTCAGCAGCACTCAAAGGCTCTCTGATCTGAATGGATTGGGAATTGTGCTGATACTGCATGAGTCAGAGCAGAACCCAGCTCAGCAGGATGAGCAGGAATGGGAAAGAGTGTGGTGCTGTTTGAGCAGCACCCGTGGCTGTGAGCCAGCAGCAAGTCAGCCTATTCGGGTAGTGCAGGCTGCGACCCCCAGCTGCATCCCGAGGATGCTCTGGGTCCCTGGGTGAGTTACCAGCTCCTGCATGGCATTGCCACGAGCCACAGCTGAAGTGGTGTGTGTGACAGTAAGGTCTGCTCACACCCACCTTCACCAGTGGGACCAGGGGACCCAAGTGGTTCTGCCTGTGAATAGTTTTGTCTTGACTCCTTGGAAAGCCTGGCGATTTCCAGTAAGAGCTGGAACATCAGTGGATGGATGGGTACTGTGCACGACATCATCCTCCTCTCAAACTCCAGGCACCAGGTGGGACTAGTGCCATGCTAGCATCTAGGCAGATACTCTCCTTTAGCCTGGGCAGCTACCAACCTGCCCTCCTTGTGCTATAGGAGCAGGAGGAACACTCTTGGTGTGCTCCAGAATGTTTGCAACCCCTCCTTCACATTCAGAGCAGTAATTTTACAACTGTGGCAGCCAGAGAAGTTTATCTTCATTTTAAAATGAGAGCTTTAGTTGCTGTAGCCATGGGAGCAGTGCCCCAGCGGTGTGTGCCATGGTCTGACACCTCGTTCCTCTGCATAGCTCACAGTAACGCTCAAATTACTGCAGACTCGTTCCACAGCCTCTGCTCCTGCGATTTCAGATCAAAGGCACTGCAAAGGCAAAAGGAGCATGTGAACACTTGTATCCTCATTCTTTTTCTGGAGAAGGGAGCAGCATTTGACTCAGATCCTGGGAAGCTACACCCAGCGTATCTCAGGTTCACCACCTGCAGAAGAAGGGACCAACTTGTCTGGTTCGCACAGGTGTTGCAGAGGTTCATCCTGTCCTGGATCCAAACCACCATATCCTGAAAGATGGGATTATAATCACTCTCGGCTCCTTAGCTAATTATGGGAGTAATAAACCTAGCAACCCCCTCATATATTGTCATAATTTAAATGTCTTCTGGACTCTAGACAGCAGACCAAGGCAAATGTTGACCTGGAACCTGGTATGTTCTACCTGGATTCAGCCTTGGAGCTCAGTCTCTTTCTAGGCTCTGCTGACAGCATTGAGGGACCAGAAGGAGAGCAGAGATGTCTTTTGATATTTAGCCATGTAGATATAAATAGCTGAATTTATCTGCCTGACTCTAGAGCTCGAACTTGCCCTGTGTGCCCAGTAGTAAAAAAATGGCCCAAGAAATCCTTATGTTCACTGTCAGACTACTGGCTGAGGGTCCTTGAAACAGCTGAACTCTTGTATCAGCACGAACTGTATGTATTTGAGCCCTCAGTTTTCCTCTTGTTCGCCCTTTGTGAGGGCATCCAAGCTGGGATAAAATTCTGTAAGCTGAACACTTCCTAACCTTCGGGGTGGGGATGCCAACACAGAGCCAAGTTGCGCTGCCTGTACCAGCCCTGAAAAATGGAGGGAATTTGGATTTGGACCAAATCTCCACCGCTCTGAGATGAAAAAAGCTGCCATCTCCTCCTGCCTTCCGCCCCCAGACCTGCCCGTGGTAGGGACAATGGATGCCGTGGCAGCGCAGCCTATGCTGCATGTGTGCCCCTGGCCGACCTCGCCACTGGTCATTTCATTCATCTAACAAAAGGTAGCATCGCGGTGTTGCCATGGGAACGCCCCGCCAGCTGAATGGCTACAGCATCCTGTAAGGGAGGGGAAAACATCCCAGTCACACACCAGGGCTGTGCTGAAACGTATCGTATATTTAGAACAGGCGGTGCGGGGAATACTAATGAATATTTAACACTCGGAGTGCCTTTCATGCTTGGGTTTTTTTTATTTTTGTTGCATGCTTCCCATAAGCACAACATTTGCTTCCAAACGGTATGAATATTATTGCTACTGTGCTCTCTCGTCACTGCTTCTCTAGGTTTCCCTTGCTTTTCATGAAAGCAAACTTTTTGTGGTTTACCTAAAAAAGGGTAAGATTTGCTTGTGCTCTGCAAGAACCAGTCCCTTTTAGGGCTTTCTTCCACCACCACCACCCCCCCTTAAAAATATCTGCTTTCAACAATTAATTCTCTGTGCTGCAGAAAATAAATGAATTAATCAATCTGACTTTCTTTCATTCATTCAGGAATAACACACACCTGAAAATGTCCTGAAATTCGTTTCTTCTGTCCTTTTTCCTGAAATGGTGAGCAGTGAAAAAAGGGTCTAACCACCCAAAAGCCCAAACTATGAATAATTTTATATGCCTTATTATATGATCCATTTTAAAAAAAGGCAAAGGTGCTGGACATGGTGGTGAGTCCACCTGCTACTGCCCAGGCTGTGCAGGCAGATTCGGCACTTCCGGGTGATGAGCAAGCTGATTTTTTTTGAGGATGGCAAAGGGAAGTGAGAACAGCACTGGCTGGGGTGGCATGGGGAAGAGGTGCCCGCCCATGTGGGTGCAGCTCACAGCACTGCCAGCGTGGGGACTCCCATCTTCAAGAGGTGCCAGGAGGATGCAGCCTGGCACAGACTGTGGGCTGTGCTGATGGCTGGGTGCATTCTCTCTGGGATAGCACTTCCTCTTCAGTCTCCTCTTTAGTTACAGATGAAGTTATAAATAAGGTTAAAAAAATGTTGTGTATCCGATCTCATTCTGAAGGAATCTCCTGGCATATATAAAGCTTTGTTCTCAGAAAGGCCAAATTCTCGGCAATGATTTTAAGAGTGCTCTTTTTACTAGCCAGTGGCAAGGTTCTGGGCTCTTTTTTGAGCTTAGCAGCCTTGCAAAAGCTGCTGGGATCCCAAAATCTTATCTGTGTGCTTCCTGCTTGGTACCACGCCAAGGCACCAAGGATAGAGGCGTAATTCAGCTGGCAGCTTTGTCAGTGATGCGAGGGGAGGAACAGTGCTGTACTGGGTGTGTTGCTTTGGCAGCACTGAGAAACTGGATCTGTGTTTATTTGTTGCTGGTTGTAGGGCGTGTTTTCAAAATGGAGAAAGGTTTTCCTCTCCAAGATTGCCAGTGCAGTCCTTTGAGATCTGCTCTGTGTGTTCAGAGGGAGAGGGACTCACCCCTGAGGAGGTTAAGAGGGGACACACCCCTGCCCTTTGCAAGCTGTTCCACTGATGCAGCATTTGCATGAGTAAGTGCTTTCAAAATCATTTGCCACTTACTCTTATATGGCACCAGTTCCAGTAAGGGCTAGAAACACCAGTTATTTTACTGGAGTTCGTCTTTAAGGCTCTAATGACCTGCTTTTTTCCAGAACAGTTAGGCTTTTTCCACAAAAGCAAAAGCAGTATGATGAATATTAAAGTCCCAGGGTATTAATAAGGCTGATTTAGCTGCCTTCCAGATTTGGAAGACAGACATAAAAAAGTCATATCTGAGGACCCTAGGTCATTGTACAAGTCTGAGAAAGACTCTGGCTTACAGCAAAGCCAGTTCAGCATCCTGCCCTGCTTGGCAGGACCATCAGGGTCTGTCCATCCTCCTCCAATAACTGAAAGGCATTTATCTCTACACCACATCAATGATCTCAGCCATTGTTATCATGATTCCTGTTTAGCCAGTGTGGCAGTTTAGGAAGGAAAATCTGCCTCTCTACCACACAAATAAACCACCCCAGCAGAGATGGGGACCGCCGTGTTTGAAGAAGCAGATTCCCAGGATCAGGCTCTGGCTCAGTGGCTTGGACAAGGCTCTGTCTACCTTCTCTTTTCTTGCCTCCATCCTGCCTCACTGGGAAGATCTACAGATGAAAAATGTGAGTTGTAGAGATGGGGCTTACAGACTCAAATTGAGAATTGCTGTGCAAAATCTCTGCCCCAGCAGAGAAAAAGGCCTCTGTCTGTCCTGGCTCCCAGCAGGTACCACCATGAGGCTGAGCATCCTTCTCAGTCTTCTGACAAAACGTGTGCTAGAAATACGAAGGGGCTTCCTTCCCTAAATAGCAACGGAGCTATATTTTCCTTTTGCTGCTAGGTATGTTTGCTGTTCTGGATGTTAACAGTCAAAACACACTCAAAGCCTTTCACTGGAGCATTAGGTCTATGTATGCAGTTGCAACAGGCAGATGATTTATTCATCCACTTCAGCAACCGTTCAAACAGGGCACAATGCAGAAAGCAACAAACACCGAGTGTTTCTGTTTGTTTTGCAAGAAGAAATCAACAGAACAGGATAACAGTTCCAATGTAAAGGACCCCAGTCCTATCCCTGTCAATATCTCTGTCAAATTGAACACCGTTCCTAAAGCTGCAACTCCTCTCAAGCACAGCTATTATGCTTTCAGTTGGAAGCCTGTTTACAGCCACCTCATGTCTCTAAAAACACAACCTCTGATGCAAGGTGACTCCCAGATACTCTGCAAACGCTCATAAATGCACCTGATGCTCTCTGGACACATCTCTGTGTGTGCTGGAAGAGGAGAGCAGCTCTCACAGGCAAGGCATTAGGTGAGAAATAGACATTTCTCTGAAGTGTAATGCCATTACAACTGTGCAAATCCTGGACGGTGGTATTTCCACCTGCAGAAGAGGAGAAAAGCAGGGAATGAACAGAAGGGCTTGGGATAAAGCAAAAATTGAAGACAGGGATAAGGGTAAGAAAGGGATTGACAAAGTACAAAATAATAATAATAATAATCTGGGATTGCCCAAAAGGAGTCCTAAAAAATACTATTTCATGCAGAGATTCTTTAAAGGCTGGGTTAGTTTTCATGCAAATCAGAACCCCAACTGAAAAGAGCCACCAGAGACTATTTCTTCTCCAAAGTGTACATGCAGTTTTGATACCTCTGAGGATGAAGGATGGGGGAGAATTTTGCAGGTCTCAGAAGACATATCTGCATGTAAAACACTCTGTAGGCAGGAGGATCCCCAGGATGACAGAGTCTGAGGTAGATCGTGCACTCCCCTTATTTCATGGAGTGCTTCACAGGACATAATCAGATGCCAGAGCACAAGACCAAGGGAAACATGTGATACCTTTTTTCTTCATCATGATCCTACATTTTTTCATTTTAGGTATTTTTATATTAGTTTATTCATCCCTAATAAATCCCACTCTCTAGAACCAGAGAACTTTTTCTAAACTCAGAGTCATCACTATCACTTAGATTATCACTTCTGGGCCAGGAGACAGACACCCTGTTGTAGTACCCCAGCTTGGGAGCAACCTGGGGAATGATTTATAGAAGGTTTTTTCAGGTGGGTTCAAGTTCTTCCCTTTGAGTTCTGTGTAAGCTCTTTTATTGGTTGTAAGTTGTCACTCTGTACCCCAAGTTTCCACGGTTACCATTCCCCTGAATTATGTTCCTCCCCTTCGGTTGGTCATGCCCCTTCCCTGCCTACTAGGCGGAGATTCCTTATGCCTCTCCTCCCTCTCTCCCGCCCCTTGGGCGGAGAGTCCCTGTCAATCCCCCAAGGGCACACCTTTCCCTCTGGAGAGTTCTCCCGTGTTCGATGTGCCATTGGTTCCTGCCCCTCGATCCCTCCTCTGTACCCTCCCTGTTGGCTGTTCCATTGTCAATTCTCCCTGAGTCTGCCCGTGTGCCCCTATCCCATTGGTTTGTGAGCTAGGCCTCCCCCTCTTCAGAAAAACCCCTGCAAGCCCAGAAATCCTGGTCTTTTGCCCGTGGAACCCTTGGCAATAAAGGCTTCTGAGACGCACACAAAGGATCCCTCCTGCTTCTTTGCTCCTGCGGACGCGCGCTGCCATCGGGTGACAGCTTGGCACCCCTGAAAGGGCACTGCACTGTCCATTGTGCTGCACAGGCCGCCAGGGCGCCTGCAGTGGGACGCGGTGGGCCTTGGGCAAAACTCCCACCCAGCGTCAACATCCCTCCGCTTTCATCTCAGCTGGGGCTCCTGTCACTTCCCCCAGTAAAAACTGATGTTGGTAGCACGTTGCCTTATGTTGTAGTGGATATTTCTAGCTATGCCCATGGCTGCCTGCAAGCCCCTCCTTGGGTCATTGTCCCCTTTGTTCTCTGAGCCCCCCTGGTGATGCCTTTTGGCCACCCAGCTATTGGTGACTATGTGTCCCAGCTGTTACTGTTTCTGACCAAGGTTTCACTGACGTTGGAAAGAAGACAAGAGCTAAAGCAAATCAGAGGTCCATTCAGCTCATTCTAACTCAAATCCTTTCACGAAACTCCCAGATTCAGTTCCTTGGGGCAGGGGCTCTAAGTATCTGCTGAGGTGTTATCCCCTTTTGGATGCTCCTCTCACTGCATGAACCGCAGTCATATAGATACTCTTTTAAGAGTATTTCTGATCCTAGGTCTCCCTGCTGTCTCATTTTGCCATCTTTCCTGGGCTAATGGGACATTTATGCGTCTCCCAGAATGTCAATAAAGATGTAAAATAAAGATGCCGGCACAGAATCCCCAGCAAGGCACAGGAGAGCTCCTACATATAATGAATATATATCATCAGACTGTTTTCAGCCTAAACAACAATCCTCACTTGCATAAAAGCCTCATTTGAATTAATATCTCTTGCTGGATTTCATAGCACTATTAGATGCTGTTAAAATTCAGGGACCCCAGTCTGTCTTTATCTGGAAACAACAAGTAAACTCACCAAGACAGGTCAGAGGTGGGATTCATCTCAGACAGCTTCAAATATCTACAGTGTGACTGGCTCCAGCTTAGCTGGTCCATTATCATTTCTTTATAGTAAGTGGAATGAACTGGCACTTCTAAAGCTCAATTCCCTTGACCTGTGCTAGGAAAAGGTGACATGTGCCCTTACTGCCTAACAAAAATGCATTTTTCTGTGTTTCCAGTGCCACAATCCTGAGAGAAATAAGGATGACAGCATCTCGTTAAGGTTTCTGCTCATTATACTAACACCCTGATTGCCCATCTGATATGCTTTGCATGCAATAAGAAAAGCAATCACTGTGATGATGGAGCTGAACTTTTTAAAATAATGGTAGGTGTTCTACAACATGGGGCAAAAGCCTGAAATCTGCCCCAAACCTTTTTTGGGGTTATTTGCAAATGTCATCAACCTTGAAAAGTTCAGTAAATTAAACAGTAAATACCATTACACTAAAGTCTTAGCATCACCTCAGTGTAATGACTGCTAGGCACCTAACTTTCCTCCAAATTTCCTGTAAAGTGTTTCCTCACCTGCTTTTTATCTGCTACTACATTTGTTGATGTCATGACCACTTCTTAGCTGTCCTTCCCTCTTTATCTTCCTTTGCTTATTAAATACAATTTAAAAGGCAGCATCATTGTGCAAACACACAGTAAAAGGTCTGGGGAAGGAGTCAGTTTAGTCAAGGAAAGAAATCTGTGGCGTGGGGCTCGTCTGCTATTAATCCAAAGGTGGCTGTTGCTTATCTTCTATGAATCCTTACAGGAGTTATGCAGGTGTAATCCAAAGCATGTAACAGGTGGAAGTCACCCACAGCTTCCAGAGGGATGAAGCTCAGCCTTACGAGTGGAGGATGGAGCTTTGATCACCCCCAAGAGCTGCAGCCAGGGCTGTTATGAACATTGATCTTCAAAGCATCAGCGCGATCGATGCGGCCGGTGCTGCCGTGCGGTTATTGACGCTGGAATAGCTAAAAATAAGTCCAGCCACGTGACAGGGGCTGTGGCATCTGCCCATGAGCAGTGGCCTGACTTGTTCCTCAGGGCTCACACGTGCGGGACAAGAGCAGCTCCACGCTTCATGCTCTGGACAGACCCACGAATCCTTGCTGAAGGTTTTGGCAGTGGTGAGGGGCACTGGGTGCAGAGTGGTGGCTTGTTGCCATGTGGAGCATGACTTACTGTGTGTCTCCATGGGAAGAGGGAACCCACCTTGGGGGTGCAAAGGAGGGACCCAGGTCTACTCTGTTCTCTGCCTTGTAATCCCTTGAGGGTTTAGGCCAAGTTACGTCTCAAACCTACGCACTCGGGTTTACCACTATGAAAGGGGAGATAATCTATACCTCAGAGGAACATTGTGTGGATAAGTCAATTAACTGTGAAATCACAGATGGAAGATGCAAAAGAAATGCAAAGGATTAGTTCTGCGGATTGACCATGCTAGGCACAAATACATTTTCAGATCCTTTTTTTTCCTCCTAACTAAAAAATCACCAGCAAGCTGCTCCTTATAGTCCTGCCTAACCTGTTAATGGGGCATCCCCACCAGCACCAGCTGCATCTGTGGCTGGCTGTGGAAATGGGGGAGTGAGGCCACCTGTTCTCAACCCCCTGCCTGGGCAGCCCAGGTGGATGGAGCCCACTGCTTGGCCCTTGCCTGGCAAATGCTGCATGTCCAAGTGAACAGCAGCCTCTCCATGTCTGTGTCATAGACATAGATCTAAAATAGCCTTCAGAGTCTGATGGCTGCCAGAGCTGACCACTACTGAGTTGCTACAATTTCACATCAAGGCACTTTTTAATTCCTGCAGGACCTTACATAGATTTGTAAATCTATTAAAGGATGTTTTTCTAATTTTAATACACTTTAAAAACATCCTTAACACCTTGTACTTTGAAAAAATGTACAGAATATATTTCTTTTCTCTATATAAGTCTCCTATAGATAATTAGGTGGTCTTCACTTTAAAAGGTCACTTAGAAACATCATTGGATTTATTACCCACTGGTGATAATCATCTGCGAGGTAAAACTGTCTCACCCCAGGAAAACTCATCCTGTAGCACTGCAGCCTCTAAACACCAGTGTCAGACATGCAGGATAGGATTTCAGGGGATGATTTATCTAGCAGTAGCAAGTGAACGAGGTTCTGTCCTTCCTTGGCCCGTCCGAACCAAAATCCGTTCCCCACTCCCCAAAGTTTGTGTGCCCATTCATCTGGGAGATGTTGGATTAGAAAAATAGCCCCAGGTAAAAGAAAAAAAACATGCGAGGAAAGAAAAAGTAAAAATGAATTAATGAGGGTTATACTATCTGCCCTGTGAAGAGCAGTAAGTTTTACAGCAGAAAGAGAAAACAGCCACGAGAAAGGGAAGACTTTGATCTGCTGCTGGAGAAAGCCTAATGCAGGACTCCTGTTTCTTCTTGAAGTGTCATTTTCCAGATCATTGGTGAGAAGTAACTTTCTGTATTTTGTTCTTTGCTTGGTCGTGGGTTTTTTTAAATCAGTTTTTCTTATGTAGGCAAAGTCTGTATGCACACTTGGGCTAGCAAAATAATGCTTTTGCTGGTAATCTATTTTGTTAAAAACTTCAATAAACTACATTACACAAAGGCCTCTTTTGCCCTGGGCTCCCCAACCCAGGAGGGCTGGGCTGTAGATCAAACCTTTACCAATAAGCCTTTAAGAATGTAGAATAGGCTGTTGTGTAGATCAGCTGCTTTCTTGAGTTTCACATAGAAAAGAAATATGTTTACCAGTCCTGATTTTAGCTTCAGGTACCTAAAGTTTCAGTATCACTACATCTAAAATACAGGGGTCAGATATTGAATTGGCTAGAGTTTGAAAAAGCCCCCAGTGGTTGTGTGCTGAGCACATATTTCATAAATACAGTTGCAGTAAGAAAATAGGAAAATACTTCAAAGTGAACAGCATGCAGACTGGCTTCATACCTACTTGTCTGTCTTAGTTTGTTGGCCACATTTCCGGCTGATGGGAATAGCCCCCTCTAATCCAAATGACATTAACTTAGACATGATGGTGACATTTCCTGAGCAAACGTACATTCTATCACTATTTCCTTGTCTCACACATTTTGTTACAACCACAGGAGTGTGACTGTGCTCCAGAGAAGAGAATGTCCCCTTTTTTTCTGGTGCTACGTTTCTCAGAGCTCTGCCTGGGATCTGCTGGATTTAGAGCAGTGGGACAAAGACTTTCTGGCCCCCAGGACAGCACTCCTATAGCTGGGCTGGCTGAGCTGGATGCGTGGTGACTTCTCACTTGCTCTGGTTTAAGTGCAGCCTGTTCTGTTAAGCCATTGGCAACCGTGCTGCCCAGAAAACTCTGCAGAAGGGAACTGCTTTGCATGCTGTAACTACAGGTAGGAAATGCAAACGTGGACACCTTTGCAAATCTAATCCTTCATCCCCCCTCCTGAACACGTTGCTTCCTGGTTCCTGGCAGAGCCCTCTTCCCTTTGCTCTCTTCCCCAGGGCTTCCCAGGAGAAAAATGTCTGGGCCAAGGTCGTGTGTGGCCACCACTTTATCATACCTGAAGATTTAGCATGCTTGGCCCTTTCTGGACAGCAAAACCCTTGGTCCTGCCTTCACAGGGGTCGGGTTATGAAACACTTCCTTGCACTGAAAGGTGCAAACTCAAGCAGAAATGACAACACACCACATGCTGAAATCTTTCAGAGGGATCTGTGTCTCCCATTGCAGTTGCTCTGCCTCCAGGATAGCTGCAAGGCTGACACTAATTTTCAGGCATTTCCAGCTTGATTTTCAAAGCACTTGTTTATAGCATTGAACACTGTTTAGTTTCAGAGCAAAAGTCTTTCACTGAAGCATCCCATCCTCCCAAGGGTTTTGCTCCCCCTCTTTCTTCTGTTATGTTGGTACTTCAGTCATGCCAGTAGGTGTTCTCTAAAATCATGGCCCCCTCATGTCATGAGGAGGGTTTCTTTACACAAAGAGGGCTTATCAGGACAGGGAAAAATGGCTGATCAACAGTCTAGTGTCTCCAAAGATGTTTGCCAGAAGCCAAATGATCAGATACATACATTAATCCTAATTGTGTATCACCTTCTCTTGGAAAGCATCTATGGCCCAGCTCTGCATTTTTCAGCTCTTTTCTGTTTCCTTGTCTCCTCTGGATAAATAAGGACTGGCTGCAATTATGTGTTAGAGCAAACTGGAAAAAAAAAGCCCATACTTCCAAAGAAATACATAATTAGGCAGAACTTTCATTATTTAAAAGCAGCACCTTTTCGCCCATAATTTTTGACTATCACATAAAAAAAAAAAAAGCCAAATTAAAATTTGCATATTTTCCTACATACGGGTATTGTTGAGACTGTCACACCTAATAGGAGCACGAGAAGACAGATGAAAGCACTGTGCTCATTCCTGAGCAGCTGGGAACGGCGCTGAGAAAAGCACAGCAACTGAGATTAAGAGAGAGCCTTCCCAGTGCAAGATAACCCAGCTGCTTGGAAAATCAAATCTATTGAACATACAGATTTCATGCAACAAAACAATGCCTTGCTGATAAAGGAAAATAACAATGCTCACACAGAGTTCTACAGTCTTTGATTCAGTTTGGAGATAAATGGGCAGTCCTATATTTTTCCTCTTTAGAAAAAGTCAGAGTTAGCTTTCCAATTGTGACTATTCATTGCCTCTTTTTGCCAACTCTGAAAAATCAACTGCAAGGTTTTAATTTGATAATAACATATCGCACAATTTACTGGAAAGGGCACTTGCATGGGGAACTAGAATGTGCAGGTCTCATTCCTCACACTGTCTCTAAGAACCTCCTTCATCTCTCCTTCTTCTCCTCAGCCTCCCTATGTTGAAGAGACATCAGTGCCTTTGGGAAATGTTTTGACATCTGTAGAAGAAAAGTGTTATACTACTACCCTATCATTTCTATACTCATAGCTAATCCATGCTAAGAAGTCAGGAATAGTAGGGTCTACAAAGCTGATCAGAAAATGATTTTCCCTCTGATGTAAGCTGTGTACATCATAAGATTCTACAATTTCCTCTGAAAATTACTGTCTGTGCCCAAATGTTTTAGCTTTTTGAGAAAACTGGGTATTTTCTCATGGGAAGCGATGCTTGTTCATAATCTTTAAATCTTTAGCTGAAATCTGCTTTGCCATTGCAAAATAGTTTTATGTGACCAATTTTGATCAGCTGTGGAACAGCAAGCTGCTCTGTTGGGATTTTAAATTTTCATTGCTATCCAAATGTAACCTTGTACCTACTGTGAGGTTTTGGTCCAGGTAGAAAGTTTTGATTGGTCCCACCCATTCTCCGTTTTCCTTTTTTGCACTGTGAAAACTGAACACGAAAACACTTTTCCAACACCAAGACCCAGCCTTTCTTCCCAGACTCAAGAAATACGTCAAACACTGTACAGGACATTATAAACCCCAGCTCTTTCTTTCCTTCAAGGCACCATATTTTCAGTAACCTTCTAATAACCTCTGAATGTGTACAATACTAATTGAGAAAAGCAATACTTCTGGAGTTTTCATTGGATATAAAAGAAATATAATAGTCTTAATTCCTCTAAGTGAAACCTTTTATTTATGCATGAAAAGATGGTTAATATGTTCCCTCTGATAGCCTTTTGTTATGTGTTCGGCATTGTAATAACTAACTAGTCACTCCTGCTCTGGTTTTTTGTTCTGGTCAGTTTTTTAATCAATGGGACAATACTTTACCTTTCACCACATGCCTCTGGTTTCCTTGAGAGCCTTTGTAATAAAATTCATCAAAGCATTTGCAAAGTCCACAGAAATCATTGTTGACAAGTCTTCTTTCAAGTCAATTTTTGTATTGGTGCTGAAGACTTCGGACAGGTTGGGGGAAGGCTATCATATTCCCCAAAATATGTTGTTTTAAGTTACAAGTAGAGTCCCCTGCAAAAAGCTACTAAAGATGCCACAGCTGGAGTTCCTCCCTGCTCCTGCTTAGGCCAGGAATAATATATATTACAACTTGTAGCCTTGAAATTACTCTCTTGGGATGAATTCCTAGCACCACAAGCCCTTTCTTGAGAGGATATAATTAACAATGTTTTGATTCTCCCACCCTTCTTCCAGGCAAATCTGGGCTCCGGCCCTTACATCTCTGCCTTGGTATCCTCCAGCCCTTGTGAAAACGATGTGAGTTTTGGCCTTAATAACAAGCCATGTAAAATCTACATAATTGACCCCTTTTCTGAAAATATTTCAAAGCTTTCTCTTTAATCTTTGAATATGCATGTGCAGAAGGGATGCCCTCATTTCAGAAGACCCCTGTTGCATACAGCAGCCTTCTTGCTGCCATACAGAAAAAACAACCAGGGAGTTGTAAGAAATGGGGGTTTTTCCTCCCAGATGCCCTACTTTTCCTTTCTGTGTGATTTTATGCAAAGGAGCTCAATCTCTTTACTTCTGTGCTAGGCATCTGTGGCATTACTGCACATAATATAATCCACATATCCACGGGATATCAGGGTCGTGGGGTCCAGTGTTGAGGTCCATGGGTCCATGGTGAGTTTTGGGGCTTGCATGAATGGTCCAAAGTAATTTTGCAGCAGCACCCAGGACAGAAACCTTTCTGTCCATGGCTGCTTGCCTGGACAGAGAGGTATCCCAAGCAAGTCTTAGAGGTGAGAACTGGATCCTTAACACAAAGATCTGGAATCTTCTCATCAAGAAACGGGAAGTGTTAAGGCACTTCTGCCTTAGTTCAGGCAATAATGGCAACATGATAATTTTCCACTGTGTCTGATTTGACTGATTTCAGTGTTACCAACTCCTGAGTTGTGAACCCAGTTCAAAGTCCACGGAGTCCATGGAATATCTCCATTTATCCTGAGGGGACCCAAGGGTGTGGATCAGAAGCAGTGAGATGGTGTTTGCTTTTGAGTTTCAGCTAGGTTTTATTTTTAATTACTTATAAGCGTTGTGGCCTCATGGTGAGCTTTTTTTTTCCTGCAACTAAAATTTCTTTTTCCCTTTCATGTTTCAGTATCATTCAGATGGCCACCTCTTCGGAACTATGTTTTGTACACCACTTGCTCACTCTGCTCTATTCATTGTCCCTCTTCCTCTATCAATCCTTTTAAAACTTTTTTCATTTTTCATTCAATTGAAAAGCCTGTAGTTCTTATCTGCCAACAGGACTGAGAAAAAGGGTGATGGAAACAGACCTTGATTTCATACCTGTGACTAAAACCCGCCTTACCCAGCTCCAGAGGACTTACAGTTTTCCATCCTTTGGATTCAGTCAGTCCTTCCAGTTGTTAAGAGAGAGCTCCTCCAAGTCAATATTACTCATGTGTTTATTCAAAATCAATACTGCTTATTACAGCTTCTGCAATTGTGTCTCACTATGGCTGTCACCTACTTAGTTCACAACCTCCCCAGCAGACTCCCAGCTTGCTGTGAAGTTGCAAGATTGAAGGAAAGAGAACTCAGACAGACACAGAGACCTGCTGGCATGGGATGTCACATAGGACAGATTGCCAAGAATTCCTTCACCTGCTTCTCATTCCCTGCGCTCAGACACACATGACCGGATGAGAGACAGGCATGATCTTTGAAATCTCTGTGTTACTCTCAGTTTCTGCTTTCCCTCTTGAAAAACAGAAGGCCACAATGATGATCAGAGGGCTGAAGCACCTTTCCTGTGAAGAAAGGTTGAGCAAGACAGTTGTTCAGCCTGGAGAAGAGAAGTCTCCAGGGAGACCTTAGAAGCACCTTCCAGTACCAAAAGGGGCTACAAGAGAGCTGAAGAAGGACTTTGAACAAGGGCATGTGGTGATAGGACAAGGATTAATTAAACTGAAAAAGGGTAGATTTAGATTGGATATTAGGAAAAAATTCTTTCTGGTGAGGGTGGTAAGACACTGAAACAGGCTGAGCAGAGAAGTTGTGGATGCCCCATCCCTGGAAGTGTTCAAGGACAGGTTGAGTGGGACTTTGAGCAACCTGGCACAGTGGAAATTGTCCCTGCCCATGGCAGGGCTGTTGGACCGTGATGATCTTTATGGTCCCTTCCAACCCAAACAATCCTTTGATTCTCTGATTCTAAGTGATAACAAACACCTAGTTCAGGTTGCAGCCAGTGCTCAGGGAAAACCATTCTCTAAACAGTGTGCAGTGTTCTGATACCCTGATGCTACCCCTGCTGAAGCAGATGGCAAGCTCCCATTGACTTTAATGAGGCCATAAAAAGCCCGCAGTGTGCATGCAATATGGAACAGCTCCTGTTTCAGCCCACGTGCCGCCAGTGTCACTTTTTCTTTTGTTTGCTCCACAGATTAAGAAAGCCTCCACTGACCCCCATGGAATCTCCAGTCTCCTCTGCAGAGAGCTGGAGAAGGATGGAAGCCAAATTCACAGCAACAGCAGAGTCTTTTCTTGTATCTCTGCTATCCCATAAGCTCCTCTTACCCAGCCCCAGAAAAGAGGCACTCAAGTGCCACAACTCACGGGTGACACGAATCATCAGGAGAGCCAATTCCTGAGCCAGAGGGGCTACGGGGGGATCTCAGGGCATTGAATTATATGGCAGTAAAATGGCAGATGGTATTCAGTGCCTATTAGTGCAAAGAGAGTTGTGGGGGAGAAAATAAACCTACCTACATGTATGCAGTGCTGTTTTTAAAGTGCTGGTAGCAGTCGTGAGAGAGATGCTGGAGACACTGGATAGTTTTCTGAAAACATTGGGTCATACTGAGTGGTGGTGCAAAAAACAAAATGAATGTTAGGAAATCTGAGGGAAAGGGTTGAGAATAAAATCCAGACTTCATTATTCCACTGTAGAAATTTCTGTGCACCCTTATTTTGAAGACTCTGTGTTGTTCTGGTGACTTTGTCTTGAAAAAATAGAGAAAAGAGACAGAGATGATCAAAGGTTTAGCAGGACTTCCACAATATGGAGGACACAAAATAGAGAACTTTTGGGCTTGGAAGAGTGCTGAAGAGAAGCAAAAGGTTTGTAAAATCACAAACAGTGCAACAAAGAGGAATAGAAGAATAGTACTGGTTTGTTTCTCAAAATACAGGACCTACTGAGCATGCAGCAATGTCACTGAACACTACTTTAAAATGGACTTAACACAGTACTTTCCTTATGCTATTATATTCCGTTATAAATGGAAACCTATTGCAAAAAGATACCGTGCAGCCCATGGTGTACAAGGAAATCTATTTCAAAAGGAAATAGATAAAATAAATAAATAATTTTAGAGTGGTTAAGTCCTTCCATGGCTGTTAAACACAAGGGTCCTCGTGCAACTTTCATCTTAGGAAGAAAATTTATTCACTGCTGGATGATCTACATCCTTATTCCTCCCTGTAAGCACCCACAGTGGACCCTGGGCTCCATGGCACAGATGTGGGGTGCCTCATACACCAGCAGGTGTTACAGACCCCGTCCTATGAGGGCAGCACAACCGCACAGCACAATCGTCCGTGACGGTGAAATAAAGTCCAGCACAGAAAGGCAGCCCTTGTGTCACAAGGAGAGCTGCTGTTCCCCCCTGTATAAGCTCAGGTCTTGGCTCATGGGTGGCCCATGAAATTAATGTTTTTTATGGTTGTTTCCAGTGAAGACCCCTGCCCCTTGTGTCTGCAAAAGGCAGGAACAAATATATTTATTTGTAACCTTTCAGACTTTGAGACTCATTTTTCCATTGATTACCTTAAAAAACAGGGGCTATTTATACACATTACGGTCTATAACTGTCAGCCCTGTGACAAATCATCTACCCAGTGCCTTGTCAATGATGTGGAAAATAGTGGCCATATAAACAGATCAAATGAAGTGGAAGTTAGAGAGTACAATGGTGTCAGGCTGTAGCCTTTGACCTTTAAAGGCCAGAGGTCAAATCTGTCTGCACTGAGTAGTTAAAACGACTTGGGGAGTTCACCCTGATGCCCAGGAAATGATGAACCAGCATCTTTCCCTGGGACAGGTGCAGGGTTGGTAGAGATAAAGCCTGGGGTGCATGTGAAGTTTTGCACCGTGACTGGAGAAGCTCTAATTAGAGACTCCAGTGGTGTCACCAGAGCACCTGACCAGGAAGAAGGTCAGTACTACTGGGAAATGTGAATCTCTGGGAGAAGTCATACAGGACTAATCACAGGTTTGTGACAAAAAGATGCTCCTGTCTGAGACATGTTTCAGCCAGGGGATAGTGGGTAGCAGCACTCAGAACAGCAACCAGGAGAGCTTCTGCTGTTTGTTTTGCAGCAGTTTGGGTTTATGCAGCTCCTGTGGTGCAGAGCACAATGAGCAGCCTTAGGCCAAGTCACTTCTCTACTACCTCACCTGTGTTTTTCTACAGAATGAAACACCCTTGTATATTGGGGGAGAAATCGGTTATTTTCAGACTAACAAAAGCAATGGCTTTTCCATCCCACCCGGGGGACCATCCCTTGTATTTATTTTTATTGACCCATTCTGCTTTTCCCATTTGATTTACAATTTGACAATTACCATTAACTGCACCTTTAACAGTTTCTCCTGGCCGCTCCCAACACATGGAAGTTAAATAGTGGGACAAGAAATTCATTAAAATCTATTGCATTTTTAAATCCCGGCAGGCTTTTATTTGTGCAAGCCTACCAGGCCTCGATCATAACATTTTCACCTCTTGCAATTGATAAAAATGTATTTACTTGCATGCTGTGCAGGGTGTGCTGTTACAAGAGGTGAGAAGGTGGGAAAGGCAACACAGCGCTCTCCCGCCCGTGCTGCTGCCTGCACGGACCCTGCTGTCGCTTCCCTGGGACAGCACCGAGCCTTGGCTGTGACCTGCGCTGGATGAAGCACCAGGGGTGCAAAGCACCTCTGTAGTCCCCAGTTCTGAACCACCCAGGGCATCTCATAAAACCCTGCACTGCTGGAGCAGCTAAAGAATTAAAAAATGTCATTGTTTGGATTCGTGCCTCTGAGGGGGTAAAGCGCTTGTCCTTCTGCTTGACAGCAGACCACCTGTTCTGCTACACACAGTGAATAATCAGTCGCACGCGATGTGCTTTCACTGTCGGGGATTAATCCTCTGCAGTCACGTGTGCTCGGGCTCAGAAGTCAGGTACAGCTGCTGCCTCCCCTGAGTTGTCATCACTGCTTATCAGGTAGGAAGTTCACGGCCTCTGATGGTGGCCCAGGGGCACCCTGCACACGGTTTTTCCAGTGACGGTGGAGCCGATCTTTGCTGCCAACACAGAGTGGCATTAGACCATCTGGCTCTACAGAGGTGGTGGGGCAGAAAGGACCCACACACAGCACCCAGGGGCTGCACAGTTCATAAGGGGGAGGGTCCTACCTTTACATGGGACTCTGACCAACCTTCCAGACCCTTGCCTCTGCCCGACAACTGCAGGGGGACAGAAGGGCAAGTCCACAAACTTTCTCTTCCCCTAACTCCATCCAAAAGAAAAGGACTGTCATCACCTGGCTCTGAAAAACCCCAAACCCTAATATGCTCTGAAAAGACTTCAAATATCTGAGACACAGCTTTCCCAAGTCCAGCCTGAAGGTGTGAGCTAGGCTTACTCTGAGTTAAAATAGTTATTAAGGGAAGGATTTTTCTTGTTGAAACTCAGACATGTCAAAATCAGATGTCTAATTTCAAGTTAGTCATCTCACATTATGTTTTCTTCTAGCCACAGGTGTTCAGAGGCCACTTATCTGATTTTAGATGACAATTTTGGGATGACATGAACCACCTGTTGGAGACACCTGCTACTTTTCATCAACTATAGGGAGACAGGAGGGTGAATACCCCAGAATTAGATGTCTAATTTTAAAGTGTCCTGAATTAGGTCAGGAAGATCACCTCCTGCCTTTATTGGCAGGCCTGAACTGCTTGGGCGAATGCTCGAGGGACATGACCACAACCAAAGTGGGTGGTATCTGGATGAAGGAAAGGACAAGAGTGCCCTGAGTGAGGTGAAGGAGAATCAAACCTAAATAAATAGTGGTGATGGATTCAGACTATATAATCAAATATATTATATATGATATATAATCAAATGGGTGCACTAGACCAAGGCTCTTTCCAGTGAATGCAACCACAAGATGACAGAGCACCAAGCGTGGATAATGGAGCAGAAGAGAAGCCACTAGGGATAATCTAAGTGCAGGGTTGTGGTCTTCTGTTTCTTTCCAAGTGTTCTTACCAGCTTTGCACCTATGTTGTCATCTTTAGGTTCTGTAAATAAATGATTTTATCTATTTGCAGGTTAACAAAGTGTGTTAAAGGCATTTTGGGGAAAATAGGTAAAAATAAAGGAATTAATTACTTTGAGGTAGCGTAGTCATATTCAAGGTTAGGATTAAGGCATGATTAGCCTTGTCTTTAGTATATTGTGTCTTCTTTATAAAATAGAAATATATTTCAACCTCAGCACCTTGGTGACTAGCAGTGGCAGGTGTGTGAAGAGCAGTGTCTCCCAGTGATCGCTGTCAGCCTGGAAATCTCTCCAGAGAGTGGGAAGAGAGTAGGGAACAAGCCTTAACACCCCCTGTCTCAAACAGGGCTTGGCCTCAGCTGTGGAGCAACTGGCTGTATCATGAGCCAGAGTGAAGTGGGGTTCACAGGACTACATTAATCTACTCTTTCCCAACCAATTGCTTCAGTGAGATCATCACAAACATGATGGATTGGATCACTTAATCCAGTTAGACGGGAGCTCAGGCGGATGGGTAAATAAGGGGAGCCAGGAGTCGTGTGGCCTCTCCTGACCCGGAGCAGCAGCCGGTCAAGCTCTCAACGCCCTTCTTGACCCGCTTCTTGGGACTGACAGTGTTAACAAAACACATGCAAGCCACACAAGAGATGTGCAACTGCAGGCAAAGTATTTTGGGGAAGGGAAGAGGGTGGAAATGGCAGTGGCGGCTATTTCTTCCTTACCTTGTGCACCCTTAAGAACAAACAAAAAGTTTTTCATCCGAAAAAACAACAATAACAACAACAAAAAGGAAGAGGGATAAAGTTGGACAACCCATTTAGCTATTCCTGTGCAAAATTCAGTGTTTTGAATATTGGGTAAATGGCATATAAGGCTGGAAATGGCACCACTGGATTTTGGAGGGGGATGCAGCACAGCTGAGCTATGTTTAATGAGGGTGCTCTGGCAGCACTAGGTCTGCATAGCAGCCAGTCTCTTGTGAACAAAATGCAGCCGTTCCTGCCTTGTGTTATTTGGTTTTAACCAGCACAGTCGCTTAAAATTTAACACCTGAATTAGAAAGATTTTGATCGCTAATGACTGCATGCAATGCCACACTCAGCATGAGCCATCAGACAAGCATCTTCATTTTGTGCACGCGAGTCCTGCAGCTGGAAAAGGCAGCGTTTGGGTTGGTTTTTTAAAAAGATGAAGTAATTCCACTCCTTACCCTTGATAACACCAACAAAAAGTCTGCTACATTTTTCTCCCCTTTCTAAGATGGAAATAAAAAGGATGCTCACAAAGCATGAGTGTGTTAACATAACATATGTGATTCATTACTGGCTGATCAATGATTAGATGTGGCATTCAACTCTAACCTCTTGCAAAGTTTTATTAGATGGGAGAATTAGTGCCTGGACCAGCAAACTGGGGAGGGTTGAGATCTAGAATCCTGTATATTTATACTGAGTAAGCAGACATCAAAGGATTCTCACGCAGGTTGTGGGCGAGGATTTTTTCTTGGGAGGGTGAGAACAAACCTTCCTTCAAAAGCTCGAAAATGCAGAGAAAAAATATGCATTTCTCTGACACCAAGCACTGAACTGCTGCAGTCAGAAAATGCAACCAGAGCTAAAAAAGGGGAAGAAATAGCAGAAATGAGTAGCAGAAGTCCATTCTCCTTAAATAATCACCACATACATGGGTATGTAAATACACAAATACACATTGAAATATATTTAGTGTACAGATGTTTTCAAAACTTTTAAAATAAATAACAGGTTTTTATAGTCTAGCAAACCCCGTATTTTGAGGTAATTAAGGCTGATTGCTTTCAGAGCAGCCTGTTAATAGGTTTTCCTTATTTATTAAGGGTCATTTAACATTTGCAATGCACAAAACATTCCCCCAAATCATCAAGCCACTTTCCATGAGCAAGCCTGATTAAATACATGACATGATGCGTGTCACATTGGACCTCTCCATGGCTCATAGTGCTCTATTTACCCAGCAATTTCCATCCCAAACACAGAAGCAGCACCTCATTACTGGTTCCTCACAGTGCCTTTCCCTTACAGCTGCCTACATGGGGATTTTTCCCTTCTGAAGCCTTCAAAACTCGCTCAAGGCTGTTGTCTTACCTCTATATAGAGATACCACAACTGCAGGATATATGCAAATATATCCTATATATTATTGCCCTATCCTACATATAGGGTAATATGAGCAAAAAACTCAGAGTCACTTCCAGTGGCATGAAACAAAACTTGGGATCTCCCTGGGGACCCCTTTCTCTAAATTTTGCCTCCAAGCCATCCCAGAGGAGCAATGCCACCCCTCCAGCATCTGAAGGAGAAGCCAACCACTGGGTCCCTGCTGATCACACGTAAGGTCCATGGACCTCCCAGGCTATCCTTGGGAGATTTGCAAAAGCAGATTGCTCACCACTGGCAGAGCAGAGGTTGATCTGAACATGAAGAGCTGGAAAATGTCCTGGTCTCTGAGGGGCAGAGTTGTGATCAGATCCACTGGAGTGACGTGATCAGCGGGGGGCTGCACTGTGCAGCTCCCCAAGAGCAGCCAGCCTGGAGGAAATAGGAAGCAGCTGTTTTGTGCAATTATTTCTTCACAATGTATGTATTGTAAGAGAGGGCAGGAAGATGTGTGTGTCTGTGAAGAACCTCTCTTGTGAATAGGTAATCAGCAGTAATTAAAAACTCCAGACAGCTTCTTGGGGGGGAAATCCAAATCATACAGTGACAGAAATGGGAGACAATTTGCTTCCTCTCCCACAACCACAGCTTGTCTCTGACAATCTGGCAATACTGGCTGAAAAGTCATGCATGACCTTCAGTGGGTTTTGTCTGAAAACCACATCAACTCTCATCTTTAGTACCTTAATTTACCAGATCTGCTCTGCTCTGTGTTTCGATTGCATTTGTCAAGTGGAGAGCAAAAGTATCAGAGAAGCCCCAGGAAAAAAAACAGATAATGCCTGACTCTCAGGGAGAGCAGTAGATGAGTAGGAGATACAGAAGAATGAGACTAAACTAAACTAATTTCATACTATTTGAGAACTGCCAGCTTCCATCGTTGTACTGCAAATCTTACAGCATTTGATTGTTTTTTCAAAAGCCCCAGAGAATATAAGGCACTTTTATAGATGTAAATGCCTTGCTGTTGCAAAGAAAACAATGAAAATAAGCAAGAATATAAGCTCCAAACAAATAGAATGTGGCAAACAAACAGACCTAGCCCCCCCAACTTATTTCCTACCTACAACATTCTTCCCTTATGATGTATATGTGGAATAGACAGCTTGAAATATATGATAGCACGATCAAAATGATAGCTTGGCTCTCTGTGGAAATATGGCATTTATGGCAAACTTAACATTTTCAGCATTTTTACATACATGTTTAAGAAAATTTGAGAATATTTATTTAGTTTGGTTAAAATGCCAGAGTCTGAAAGCCAAACCAACTGATGAGAGATACTCAGCTTTATGGTATGCAAAACCTAACCCAAAGAAACATAATCATGTTTTATTTAAAAGCACACACATACACACTCTCTGATGAATAATATGAGCTGAGTGAAAATCACTTACTCTTGCTACAACACACTGAACTCAAGGACTTGGTGACGCAGTTGCCAATCTCTCGTTCTCAAAGACCATCTGCTCTTGAATCTCATCTCAAATGCCTGCAGACACATTTTTAGCATTTTTGAACATATACATTTACTAGTGCTTCCCTTACACACCTCTCGGAAACCCACAGTCTCAGAATGGCTGTGTTTGTCTCTTAAAGGACAGGTAGAAATGTAAGTGCCATTAAGTTTCAGCATTAAAATCCCCCTGAGTTAAAGGGGTCAAACTGCCTATTCCATGATACCGCCTCTCTCTTAGAAGTGGGGACATGTGAGATCAAACCTCATCCAGATGGTTTTCTTCATAAGGAGGCAGACGTGGCATCTTCTAAAGAGAGATAATTCTTAGAGGACTGATGAGGTCACTAAAGAAATACTGACACAGTGCATTAACGAGGGCCAGTCTGATCTGACCTCTGCCTGTGCCATTGAATGTTGTGGGATTGCTTTTAATATCGACTGTTCTTCAGGGAGCAGGAGGTCACGAGCTACATGTTTTGTACGGTGTGTGTGTGGTTTGTGGATGACGGATGCCTGCTGCTCTTTGGGGCTGCATGGATCACTTGCAGTGAGAGGCACCACGTGTGATTAAAAATAACTCTGGACTCACTCAGGATTGCTATGGGGCAAAAGGTTATTAAACCTAACTGAGTTCATACTGAGATGATGCAGAGGCATTCACAAGATCTGTTAAGGCACCTGAGGTTGCAGGGTAGGGTCTAACATCACAAGGGGCATCTTATAATTGCTCAGATTACATCTGTGAGAATGCATCCACCTTTGACTTAGCAAAGCAGCCATGCAATAATCAGCCTTCTCCTTTTATTTCAGGAAAATCACTGCATAATTCTGATCTGAAAAATCATTCCCAAGCTCTGAATGACTTCTCTGAATATGACTCTTAATTTGTCCCAGTGCTGCATCTTGAAGGGTTCATCAAGCAAACCCTGTCCTTAACAATATTTAATGTCCATAACTTTAAGACTAATACTGCTATAAAAAGCCTGACAAAAATACATTCATCTTCCCCGTGTGATCAGGGGAAGAAACATATTTGCAAAGTAGATTACAGCAAACCTCTTTCCACCAGCCAGCAAATGTGACTTAGGAAAGCAAAAAGCCTAAGAAATCTTTTGAAATCACACTTATTGAAGGACCATAATGGCTACTGAAAACTGTATGGTGGTGCTAAGACCTATGCAACATCTGGAGCGGATGTAGAAAGATGTTCACCCATACCCACATCAGCTGAAACTTCACAGCAGTCTGAAGGTGTTTCCAACAAACTGAGTCATCCACAGTGGCTTTGGTCTTTATCAGTTCATGTCTTACACCCCTTGTCTGACTTCATGGCCAGTGTCACAGCCAAAGCAGAGGATGGAGCTCTTGGGCTTTATCAGTTAGGACAACTGACCAATGGGGTTTCTTCTACATTTATTTTGACTCCCTGTTCATTTCTAGCCCATACTGGAGCTTTTTCTAAGTCCCTGAGTGACCTTATTCTAAGTGAGATTTGCGGGACAAGCCCTGTTGAATAGTGATGCTCTTCTCTATCAACTCTCATCTGTGAAGCCACGAACCACCCAACTCATGACAGATGCAGAGGAGGAGGCTGCAGCCTCCCCAACCAGCCTGAGGACCAGCAGCACAGGTATTGCCAAATGAAAGGAGTACAACCCTTGCAGCTCTGCCAGGAAGCATAAGCATGGAGCCAGTCCTCTCTGCCCAGACCAACCACTGCACCTTCCAACACGGAGTGTGTGCAAAGTCATGTGTTACTTTACAAGGGGAATGTTCTTCTGGACTGAATCTTGTGGTTTGTCTCAACTGATGTGTGGTTCACCTCACAAAGTGGTCTTGAAGCACATGACCTGGGTTTCTCCCAGGTAAACCCCAACTGAAATATGATGGCGAAGCATTGCAGAAACACACCTAATGTGCTCCAAACATTGATGGACCAGGCAGGTTATGGGACATAGTTAAAGCTTGCCTGGAGTAAATGCTTGGAAATTAGAGGAAATTAGACCATAAAAGAGCTCCTTGGCACCAACTGTTTCACTTTACAGACCTGCTGCTGTCAGGTCTCCCTGCTTTCTAAGGAAACATGGCCTCAAACACTGTGACTCTACCATAAAACATTTATTGTGTGATGGGGTGACATTAGCCAACGGTCTGATTACGAGACAACTTTCCCCTTGTACAGAGAAGAGGATCCAACCTCTTTCAAGTCAAAACACAGATGCAGTAATATAAATAGAGCCTCTGCACTAACTCAGCCTAAGTGGCACATGAGAGATTCCTATGAGCTTAGCAAGACAAGGGCCTCTGGGTCATATGCTGGCAAATGCTAAACCATTTGTTACTGCATCTTCTCTGCTCTTCTTTACCTCACTGGAAGTGGTGAGCAATTGCCCCCATTTTTTTGCTTTGTACAGCATTTGAAGTTGTCAAGGATTTTCCAAAGGTTTCAGAGGTCACTTTAGACAATCGGGTCTGGTTGAAATGCTCTTGAGTGATAAACATGATAGAAAATGCTGATTTCAGTAACTGAAGAAGGATGGGCTGGTGAATAAGGTTTGGGCTAAAATATGTGATGGACCAAAGTTCCTTATGGAGCTGAGAGCTCTCCTGTCCCCGACACAGCTGCGACAGCTCCATACAGTCTGTTAGGGAACAGGGTAGGATAAACAGAGCATGGACTATATACAGCTTGTATCAGGTATTTTCTTTGGTGAAATATACAGCAGGATGGAATTCCCTGTATTTTAAACATATCATCTGTACCCTTCAGCTTTCTGCCTCATATTTTTTAAAACCAGAAAACATGGAATTAAAGTTCCCAACCTTTATTCTTGAGGGATAAGCTTACAAATGTGAAATTCCAAAATGCAGATGAAAAACATAAAATTAAAAAAACCCAAACATAAAAAACCACAACCTTTCTGTTAATATGGGTTTTAAGCCAGTACCATTAGGGAAGGAAAATTATTCATGATTTTGAGTGTATGGATCTGTCACTCCATTATAACACAGAATTTAAATGAGCCTTTTCTCATATGATGCCTCATCTGTCTGTGAGTTGAAGTGCAGTTAACATACATGTGGTGTTAGACTCTGTTTGGCACTTGGTAAAAGCACAACTTGAACGCAATTGAGACCTGCAGAAAAATAAGAAAGGGGAAATTCAGGAGGAAGAATTCAATTTCATATTGTGGTTCAGATCTGACCTGGGGTGTCAAATAGGCTGTGTAAAAGAATCCATAGCAATTCAACAGACTCTCTGTAGACAGAATGGGCCCACAGTGGAGAGAGATTGAAAAATTAATTCCATCCACCTGTAAGAGGAGGCAAATGTCACCAAGTTAAGAAACACAGAGAAGGGGTCATTTCTGAGGACTTGCGTTACACAGTCTAACCTGTGCACATCAGGACAAGAAACACAGACAGAGATGTACAAGATCCTTCCTTCTCCCTGAGTAAAAGCATGTTTTATAAACAAATGCACAGCACCTTGCATACACTGTTTAATTTAGATCCTGTCAGTTTTCTTATCACAAACCCCTGCTTTCTTGTGGCTTTTAATGACGTCTTTCATAAACTGCTTGGATGGCCTCTCCCAGGCTGAGCAGCTGCAGCAGGTTGGCTGACTCCCTGCCCCCAAGAATTGGGAAACAGAAGATGTGCCTTTGTGGGGAGAGCACAATCTACGTGGGATTTCAGAGTGCCTTCTAGCAGTGCATCAGAGAATCACAGAATGGTTTGGGTTAGAAGGCACCTTTAAAAATCATTTGGTTCCAACCCCACTTCCATGGCCAGGAAACCTTCTCCTATCCCAGGTTGCTCACAGCCCTGTCCAAGCTGGCATGAGCACTTCCAGGGATGATGCATCCACAACTTCTCTGGGCAACCTTTGCCAGGGCCTTGCCACTCTCACAGTAATAAATTTCTTGCTAATATCTAATCTAAACCTGCCCTCTCTCAGTTTAAAGCCATCCTATCCTCTTTTGGTTTAAAACCATTCTGCCTTGTGCTGTCACTTCATGCCCTTGCCAAAATCCCCTCTCCAGCTCCCTTGTAGACCTCCTTCAGGTACTGGAAGGTGCTCCAAGGTCTCCTTGACACCTTCTCTTCCCCAGGCATCCTCAGCTGAGCTCTGGACATCTGTATCCCCAGGAGTGTGTACCCATGTCCAAACCAGAGCTCCAGCCAGGGTCCCCAAAGAGCAAACTACCCAGAGAAAAATGAAACATCAAATGCAGGGGCAGGAGGCTGAGCCAGCCCCACTGCCACCCCACCACAGGCACCCAGTTGCAGCAGTCTGCACCTCCCTCTGGAGACCTCCAAAGGCAAGTTCATCTCTTTGTCAGCCAGTGGCACAGGGATTCTCAGCCCCACCTCCCAGGACTGGGTTGCTAGGCATTTAAATTATAGATACAAATTGGGACCTTAAATTATGCAAGCTCAATCCCACACCTGGTACTTAAATATTATGAAACAGTCTTTCATTATACAATCATGTATTTTCTTTTTATTCTTCCTGAAGGACTGTTGCTTCATTTGGGATGCAGGATGGCCAATTGCTGACAGTGTATCGTTGCTGAGGAACTTAGGAGGGTGATGCCCACAGAGTTACTGAATCTGGAAAGTGTGCAAAAAACATGGCAGAAAGGTACAGGAAGAAAAAGAAATGGGCTTAGGCTTAACACAAGTGCAGGCAGTTAAATTGAGAGCTGAACAAGGGCTCCTGTCTTACACAAACTCAAAATTAGGATTTTTTTTTT